>WAAF01011621.1:831264-1040808 GCA_013400475.1 Tricholaema leucomelas
TTCACCAGGCAGGTAACCTGATCATAAAAGGAGATCAGGTTGGTCAGGCAGGACCTGCTCTTTCCAAACCCATGCTGGCTGGGCCTCATTCCTTGGCCATCCTGTAGGTGCTTTGTGATGGCACTCAAGATGACCTGTTCCATGACCTTGCCTGGCACTGATGTCAGGCTGACAGGTCTGTAGTTCCGGTTCCTCCTTCTGGTCCTTCTTGTGGATGGGCATCACATTGGCCAGCTTCCAGTCTTTGGAGACCTCTCCAGTGAGCCAGGACTGCTGATAAATGACAGAGTGGCTTGGCCAGCTCATCTGCCAGCTCTCTCAGCACCCTAGGATGGATCCCATCCAGTCCCATGGACTTGTGAGGATCCAAGTGACTTAGCAGGTCCCTTACTACTTCCTCATGGATACTGGTCTCTGACTCCATCTGCCAGTTCAGGAGTCCAGTTGTCCTGGAGACAATCTGTCCCACTATTGAAGATTGAGGCAAAGGAGGTGTTAAGCACCTCTGCCTTTTCCTCTTCCTTTGTTACTGCATTCCCCTCTCCATCTAGCAAGGACTGGATATAGATGGGATATAATAAATGTTTATAAACATCTGAGGGCTGGTCAGGCTCTTCTTACTTTCTCCCTGTAATAGGACAAGGAGAAATGGGTGTAAGCTGCAGCACAGGAGGTTCCACCTCAACACAAAGGGGAACTTCTTTATTAACTTTACTATCATAGAGCACTGGAACAGGCTCCCCAGAGAGGTTGTGGAATCTCCTTCTTTGGAGACTTTCAAGGCCTGTCTAGATGCGTTCCTCTGTGATCTGTGCTAGATTGTGTGGTCCTGCTTTGGCAGGGGGGTTGGACCCAATGATCTCCTTGGAAGCCTTCCAACCCCTAATATCCTGTGATTCTATAATAAAGAAATGGTATTGATCTTAGTATAACATGGTCACTATTATATACTGTGCTTTTTAAAAGAAATAAGTTAAAAGAAATTTGAAATTGTCCTTATAAACATAAGATTACCACTGACTGTTTGAAAAATGAACTAGAAGAACTTGACAAAACGGAGGGAATAAGACTAAGCAGCGAGTGGCAAGCCATTGGAGAGGAATTTGACTGTGAGGAATAGTAGCTGAGAAAGCAAATAAAATTACAGATGATTATAGACGGAGTGAGGAAAAAAAAATACACAAAGACAGCATGAATAGCTGCATGTCAGCATGCAGTCAAACCAGTATGAATTTGATCACACACATTTCAGACAGACCATTCCTCAAATGTCAGAAAAAACCAATAGGGCTCGACTGTATGTTGGACACGTATGTAGCCCACTAACCTCTGTAAGTCAGAAAGATTTGCACTTAAACTGTAAATACATGGGTCTCTCTAGAAGATTTTCAAGCCCCTAGAATGACAAAAATCCTACACTTCTCTGGACAATGTACAACAATGCTTGGGATCTTGCTGTTAAAAAAACATCCTGAGCTGTAGCTTACATCTTTGCAACAGCTTAAGCTTTCTGCATTTTATTCTTATAACCTAGTGACCAATTGTTCTTCCTCCTTTTTGCATATTGGAAGTTTTCAGTAAAAACAAAAGATCTGTAATGTCTTTGATGTTACTTACAGGTTTGGATCATTTTTCTTGACATGCAGTACTATAACTAGCTAGCATTTTACTAGAGTTGAACTGAACTTTGAACTCATATTTATACTTTACCACTCGATGTTTTTAATTTTCAGGAATGTTATGGTATTTCTGACTCTTGCTTTACTTGCCAACCAGAACATCCTTAAGAAACTTACCTGCAGAACTTCTGCCTAGGTAATCATTGGATTTCATAAGAATTTGTGGTCTTTAATGTCCGACTAAAAGGCCAGTTCACAACAAGAAGCCAGTATGCAATAATACTAAGAGAAGCCTAACAGTGATCTTGTCTCTTTAACCTTTTCAGTCTGGGAGCTTCCTGTACTGAAGTCTATCAAATGGACTTTTCTGCATCCTTCATTTCTGAAAGTAGTTTATATTTTTAGTTTCCAAAGTATTCTGTGGCAAAGGCACTCACAATTTAGTTACATATTATATGAAGATTCATTAATATTTAACTTGCTGTCTGCAATTTCATTGAGGTCTGACACTTTTGAGGTTAGAATTAATAAGTTCTTCCTATTCATCTTATTCAATCTACAATTTTGTAATCTGTATTAAATCTTTTTCTATCGTAATTTCTCCAAACATGGAAAGACTTGGTCCTTTTTCTCCTCCTTTGTACAGGTGTTGCTCATCTCTGACTGATTTTCCATTGTAGCAGTTTTTAAAATTCCATAACACCTCTTTGGAAAACAAAATGAGAACTTTGTCAAAGCATTTGAAAGCAGCAGGATGAGGTGATACAGTGATATAATGGCTTTCCATGTTTAAGTCTCCCCATTCTTAGTAATTTCTAATGTTTTCTACATTGTTTTATTTTCCACCTCCAATGTTTCCAGACCTCTTTCTGAAAGACAGCAGATACCATAGTTTGAGGAAGCCATTACTATTTAAGGTATTTTTACCTCATGTGCTTGGTATTATATTTGTGATGATTTAATTAAGTTACTTCTACTTTTCAGTAAAAACATTTTGAGATCCCTGTGGATTCCTTTCCATTCAATTTTATGTTTGTCTAGCACATGTAACACTTCATTACCTGTAAATGTAATTCTTTCACAGTTCACTCAGAATTTCTCTTGGAGCTTGTTTTAAGCTTAGTGTCACATTTGTGAGTTTCCAGACCTCTGGTCTCAAGAGGCCGATTTAAACCACAGGTTATGTACCACAGTACTGCGGCTCAGCAAATTTGATTTACAACTGGGGGACGATTGCCATCTTGTCCTTATAATATAGTATGGTTATTTTTTATTGGTTTGTTATACAGTTTATTGATAATATGAATCCAGACAGTATCTAGGGGGGCTGAATGTAAACTGAAATATCTGTTCAATCCTTGGTTTGTCTTCTTCCTCTTCTTGAAATACAACTAATGTGCCTATTCCAATGTTTATATCTTAGAATACAGGATGAGTTAGCATCCATGTTGAAATAATGAAATCCAACTATTCTTTTGCTGTGTAATAGCCCAGGACTACTACTATCCTCTGCTTGCTATAACTTATACCTTTGCACATGACTAACCAAACTCACTAGCTGTGAAGGGACCCAATCTATGACACATTGAAAATATGGAGACATAGCATGTTCACCTGACTGGTAATAAGACCAAATTCACTTTCTTTCCAGAACTCATTTCTAACATTTATACTGCTTAATACAGTCCAGTCATTAACCATGCAGTCATTCTAGATGGGTGATAAATGAACTAAATGACAGAATTAATTCACCTGAGAGGCAGCTGGTATGGTGCCTGAACAATAGATTTTGAGTGGACAACTAAATATCACATCCTAAGTTATTTTCAAGGAAGTATCAAAAAAATGTGCCAAGCTGATTAATGAAAATAAACGTTCATTTGCACACAATTTTTCTTTAACAGATTACAAAATAAACAAATTAGTAGAACTTGTGGGATAGGAACAGTCTGAGCAACAATTATGATGCACCCCTTCATAGACAAAGTGTCCCCTGCCAATCTAACTTTAGTTAACTTTCATTAGCCTAAATTTCATACACACAAGTACTGTCAAAATGTGAAAAAGAGACCCAGCAGGCCAATAACAGAGCAGATCAGTCCTGCTAATTACAGGGATTCATTCTCTGAGGTTTGATTCCTTGAGACTATTTGTCGTTGCTGTCTAATTTCAATTTGATTGGAAGCTGCTGAAGAATGTTGCTACTAATATAACTACCCATTTATTTTACTGCTGAATACTATCTGTGTGATCACTTCCTAATCTCCTGATTCCTGATTTGTTAGTGTTTATCTTTCCAAGCATTCAAGGATTTCAGACAATGAAACAGAACAGTCTTCCGCAAATCTTCTCTGTCGTATTTGTTGTAGTCTCTTTTGTTCAGATTTCTATCACACTTTGTGCCTTCCAGTTTGTACTGTTAGTTCCTTGTCATTGACTTTATTTTAATGAAAGTGTCCTTTACTTTGGACTTCTAGTCTAAATTAGACATGCCATGTAGTGCTACCCAAGAAGCAAACCTAATTTGCAGTGCAAATGCAAACTCCATTTAGATTTAATGCAGTAGCAATCAACTGTCTATCTGAATAAATCTCTCATCTCTTCTCTACAGTTTTAGCCTCAATTCTGAAAGAAGCAAGATTTCTCTGTTGCACATGCAGTCAATCTGAGTCTTGCAAAAGCTGTGAAACCTTGAAAATGTCAACCTATTTTGACAGAGTGCTCAGTATTACAAGGTTCCCACAAGCTGAGTGGAGCACTGCAAGAGTGTAGAAACCAAATCAGTCTCTCACCAAGGGTAAAGCTGCACCTCAGTAGATTTGTATGGATATGGTCTCTCTTAGACATATGTAGACTAGCTTACCAGCTGCCTATCACTGCTATTCATTAGGGCAAGCCCTGTCTCATTTCTCCCTCACTTCACTTCAAGATTGAAGGGCAGCCTTGGCTGCAGTGACNCCTTATATGAAACAATATTTTTATGCTGATTGGGTTAGCTGCACGTAACTAATTTATATGTTAGATTTCTGCAACTTCTTGTCCCTAAAACTTTTGAGAGTATTATTACTGAGCTACAGTTTTCTCATTTTGTCCATTTTCATAGTTTGTCCTCGGTCATCTAGCAGTACCTGTATTTATCTTTCATGTTGAGTAAGGCCTTGAAATTTTGCTAAAGAAATCAGAATTTCTCAAACAAAATTTAAAAGTCTTGCCATACAGGACTTGATTTACATACAGATCTATATATAAAAATAAACTTATGAAAATATTTGCTTCCTTCATGAATAGAATTAATCTTACTATTTCTGGACTTGCTAAAGCACTGTTGCTCTGATTAGATATAGGGCCTAGATGCTTATATTTGTACTTCTTGTTTGCTTTTATTACAGTTGCTAAGAAAATGGTCAAACACAATAATCTCATCAGAAGTCATAAAACCACAGGAAACTTGGCTCCATGAATACTACTGCTTGTTGTTTCTTGAATTCCTACTTATTCCTCCCTTTTTATGTTGACCTTCTTGCTGTTCATCTTGCTTACAAAATTTTTAAGCAATTGCACCTCATTACATGCTTCCATTCTAAATCCTTCCTGTTCCTTTCCCAATCATTTCTCCTCTTTTCTTATAAATCTTTCTCATTCTCACTTTCTTTCTTTGTAACCCCTTCCAGACATATTTCTTTCACCCTCCTATTTCTCTAAACTACTTCCCCAACACTGTAGCTTCCCATCCCTTCCTATACTATATCCAGACACCTGCCTGAGTAGATGTTGTGGAAATTAATCATATGTTACAAACTATGAATATTATCTTCTTTATATTAATTTTTATTACTATCTTAAAATAGGTAAATTCCTTAAGATTCTACTTCAGTCAATAGGAAGTAGTTGCACAAAGGGTATTTATAAACACAGAATTAAACAGTTTAAACAGTCAGAACTTGAAAAATACAAACACAAAAACAGGCAAAATTCTAATTATGCTTATGAAGCCTACGTACGCATATATGCTCACAACACTTTGGTTCTTGAGTGAGTTTCTTGTACAAAGATGCCTCCAAAACTCACAATAATGATCCTAAGGTAAAAGACAAAATATTTCAGGCAGAGGGAAGAAGAGAAAAACTGAGTTGCTGAGCTGCCGGTGCAAGCTGCATACAGGTGGCTGTCATGATTCCCAGTTAACAAGCTGCAGATGGAGTACTGCTCCCAATAGAGAATCATCAGAGAAAGACACAGTTCCTAAATCAGCTCCCATTAAATACATCATTTTGAAAATGAGACTGGCCAATAGGCACTAGCATCATTGTTCTGCCCAATGAATTCAAAGCTTTGTGCCTGGTGTGACCAGGCAGGCATGTTGAGGGGCAGCATGGGACACCTGCCACGTGGTGCTAAGCCCCTAGCCCTCAAGGTGGTGCTGAGGCCAAACCCTCCATTGTTTGCTCATTCTACTCAACTCCCAGACCCACAACAGGAGGAGAAGAGGAAGGGTTAAACTGGCCTGACAGAATTTATGCCCTACCAGGACAGTACATATTCACACACATACATACACACAAAGAAACATATCTATGTCTAATTTTCTACAGTATTTCCCCCTCATCAGCATGTTTTGAGATGTTTAGGAGTATGCCTCTTTATTTTTTCCACTGACAGGATTGGAAGTTCTTATGTTTTCTCACCCTTCTCCTCCCCCTCTCTTTGTCAGTCTGCATCCTTTGCTATTACCTACAGAAGACAAAGACAGATGGTAGTGTTTTATACTGATTTTAGACTTTACTAGATTCATAAATAGGCATAGCTTTTCTATACACTTTGTGGCACAGAATACAAACACCTTGTGAATCAATATGTTGGACCAGGTCTGCATGCATTTGGCCTCAAACTGCTTATCCAGATGCACTCTTCTTCATTTCCTAGTGAACACTGTAGAATAATTAAACTCTTAAAATATATATGCTTCAATTAAAAGACTTCTAAAATAATTAATATAGTTGTGTTGCATATCTGTTTGCATTTTATATTAATCAGTTTAATCAGGGATGGGAACATGAATTAAATTAACTCAAGTTCATTCTACAGGAAGACTGTAGAATACTGGACTGGGTGAAAACTGAATGTGGTAAGAAGATGCAAATTCATTATATAATGCTGTAAGCAAGTATTTAATTTTCTCCTAGTAAGTTTGATTAGATTATTTTGTTAACCTATCTGTACTGTGAGAATCATACTGTTTTACCCAGCTAGGCAGGTAACAGTAAACTACATGAGAACAAAAAGTAAGAAGGGGTAATATTTATGCAGAATGATGCCTTTCATAAAAAACAATATGCAAGACATTATTTTAAAGTTGCAAATCATGCTGTACTTGCTAGTGATCCAGGAAAATGAGAATACTGGAACTTCTTAGCCACTTGAGGTTAAGTTTCCAACGACACAAGGGTCCAAGTCCCACTTAAAACTACCCAAGCTATGTCTTTAATGCTGTTAGACTTTTCTTCCTTCTTCCTTGTAAGAGGTTACTAACCACACTTATTTGATGACTCAGAATGTCTTGGTGCGTTACAAAGGTAATTTCTTGTGATCTGCAGTTTGCAAAGATTTTTAATCTCAATTATGTCTTTTTTTTTCCAAAAAAGGGAAAATATATGCATTTATTCTGTATTCTATCTAATTCTTCTGCCAGAAATCAGTCAGAAGAAGGTACAATGCTGAAATGTGCAACTTGTATTTCACTTCCCATGCAGCCTTGTTGGAGACTGAACCACCAGCTCATGCTTTCCACAGGAATACAAGCTATATACTTCTAGGGCAGATTATTTTTTTCTTTTTCTGTGTGAAGCTGTTTCACTGTGCAACCAAGGATCAAAGCTGAAGGGTATAAAGGGGAAAAAATGATCAAATGGTGGCAATGTTCTCCTAGGGGAGAGATGCACTGCAAATTGTTCTCTTTGCTAAACTTTCCAGAAAACACAGAAGGGAATTAGACCTCATGAGAAGTCTAATTAATTATGATTTTCACTAACTTTGTAAATAAATGAATTATGGGTAAGGTAATACATATAGCAGTTTATTTTTATCCCAAAAGAGTAATGAAGCTTTGTGCTAATTGGGGAATAGAGCATGAAGTTGCAGCTGCTTGTTAGACTGAAATACATATTGACTAAGATTCAGAATTATTCTAGCCCAAGGATTTTCCATAAGATATTGTCAAGGCTAAGGTATAAGAACAGTGTAAACATTGCAATTATGCAAATGTAGATTTGATGCAAATATAATTTAATTTTAAGATTCCACCAAAACCACAGGGCATATAAATATATACAGTCAATATTGTAAGTAGGTTGACTCAGTTATAAAGCAGCATGATGATCAGAGGGCTGGAGCACTTCTTCTATGAGGACAGACTGAAAGAGTTGGGGCTATTCAGTCTTGAAAAGGCTCTTAGGTGGCCTTAGTGGCCTTATTGTGGCCTTCCAGTATCTGAAGGGGGCCTACAAAAAAGCTGGGGAGGGACTTTTTAGGCGATCAAGTAGTGACAGGACTAGGGGAAATGGGGCAAAGCTGGAGGTGGGTAGATTCAGATTGGATGTGAGGAGGAAGTTGTTCACCATGGGGGTGCCTGGAATGGGTTGCCCAGGGAGGTGGTTGAGGCCCCATCCTTGTGGGTGTTTAAGGCCAGGCTGGATGAGGCTCTGGCCAGGCTGATCTAGGGTAGGGTGTCCCTGCCCATGGCAAGGGGGTTGGAACTAGATGAGACTTGTGGTCCCTTCCAACTCTGACTGATTCTGTGATTCTATGAGGAGAACAAGTTCACATGATTCCATTTGTAGTGCAGAGAAACGACTTAGAGTAGTCTGAGTGATCCCAACTTTGTCTGAAAATCAACATGTCTGTGTTTATTCATTCCCCATTTAAGCATCATTGGATATAAATAAATAAACATCACTGGGCATTTCAGCCAGAACTTAGTATTGTTTTTCCTCTTCCCTAAGTTAATCACATTCTCGATAGAATCAGCCTGTCTTTATTAATCTCTCTTTGGGCGCCCCCGCTCCACCCCCCACCCAGCTCTAGCACTCCTTATTGAACTGTGCCTTGTGTCTAACAAAAAGGGTCTCTAACTTGTAGTTTAGGATTTAGGAATCAAGGTCTTCTGCTTTCTTGGTGAGTATTCTACCCATCTGGCCATCATGGACACAAGAGACTGTAACAAAGGAGACTTAATATGCCTGAAACAGTCTGAAATTGCTCACACTTCTAAAATTTGTTTAACCTAAAGTTTACACAGTTCATAATTAAAAGCTCCAGGTGAGAACGTTAGATCTTAGAGAAATCAGGAAGAAAGACTAACAGTGATGTAGTAACGAGTGGTGGAATATCTGTATTTGCAGTAAAAGGCTGTGATTAACTATTATTTGTGACACTGGCCCACATTATGTGTGAGATCCTTCGGCATTTTTGCAACTTTGCCTGCATCTCTGCAAAACCAAACTCTGCTCAGTGCAGTATCACAACATTAATTTGCTCCAGCTTAGAATTATTTTCTCCCAGAAAAACTGTTTTGAAGCCATGTGCCTCATCCAAAATGCACCCCTAATACAGAAAAAAAAATGTCAGTGGTCACAGCATTATGAGGAAATCTTTTACTAATCAAATCTTACAGCACTTAGATATATAAACAGATGGCAAGACATCTCAGCAGGTGTTACTACCAGCCCTTTGGCAGAAAAAGACCTCTCAGTGGACACTAAACCTACTAGCACAACTATCTGATATAATGCTTCAATATCCTTGACCAAAAAATAACTCCCTTGCTAGAGTATTTCATTATACATTTTGGAAGCATAATCCAGTAACTAAGAGCAACTGTTCTGAAATTTGGATTTCTCAAAGTCATTAACCACAACAGAGAAACAATTAAAAAAGAATTTGATCATTGAGTTGTAGCAGAAATCTCGGTTCAAAACATCTCACCAGTTCCATATAATGAATAAAGATACTGTTTCAAAGTCTGCTGGTTATGATGAGAACATTAGCCAGAGAACAAAAGCTAAACTCAAACCCCCTCCTCTAGTAATGTATTCTATGCCTGTAATTTACATCAAATGTATCAAAAGCATTTTGATCCACACTCTATGTGGTTTGGCTGTGAAATGTCATGTTCACTGGATTCAAGCTAATAATGGATTGTGTGAAGAATTACTGATTTTAAAATCCTTTGTTTTCATTGAACTTATCTACGTAAGACAGAAAGTTCAGTCAGTTATAACGTTATCATTTTTATTCAGTAAGTTTTTATTATGAGGCATTTATAGATCTCAGTTATCATTCATATTTAATGAAGGAATATTCCATTTTTCAAAGTCAGGAAACATCATCTACTTGTTCTTCATTTGCACAATGAAACTCAAATTGGATCTTAGTTCCAGTTTATTCCATTGGATGAACAACTGCAGGAGTGTGTTGTGAAGTGAGATTTATTGAGATCTTCAACACCTTAATTCTCATACAAAACGGCCAGTTACTGGTTGAAAGCAGTTGCCTCTGCAAGTATCCTCCTGAAGGCATCTTTGGCTAGGTCAGGTGGAACTACCTGATCTGTGCTGGAAACTTTCATCAGTACCATAGACATGTTGCACATGACTGGCTATCTGACTGGTCAAAGGGTTGGGTGCGTTTGCTTGCCCATATTCATTACATTATAAATTACATGACGAGTTAAACACAACAATATACAGATGATGTTCTTCCACTCACAAACAAGTCACAAGGTCAGCTTAAGTTACTGAGATATGTACATACATGAACACTGCCCATTTTTCCTTAAGAGTGGAATAAGAAAGTTATGAAAATGCATTGCAGATAGAAGATTTTAGCTGCTATTTGGCCATTCTCCAAAAAATAAGCAACTCCCAGCAGCCCAACAACACACTTAACAGTGGAGTACTTGACTTTAATTGATTTGGAGTTTCTAAACTTGAAAAGAAAGAAGGAAGAAGAGCAAACTGTCTTATGTTATGACAAAATGAGTAGTTCTGTAGGTGAGGGAAAAGCAGAGGGTATCATTTACCTTGATTTCAGCTAGGGTATCTACATGGGGTCTCAAAGTACCTCTTTAGACAAACTCAAATGTAAGTGGGCATGAAGATTTACAAAGTAGGTATATATGGCTGGACTCTCAGGGTCAAAAGAGCTGCAGTATGGAGTTTGAAATCTTACTGAAAGCTAGTTATTGGTGATGTTTTTTGAGGAGCAATATCTGGGTTTACACTGTTTAACATACTTAGCTATGTGGATATGAGTTGAAATGACCCAGCATATGCATGATGTAGAACTAAGAGTGTGGGTGATGCACTGGAGGACAGGGTTTCCATATCAGAAGACACTGAACAAGCTAGAGAATTAGCTGAAGGAGCAAAGTCTTGCACCCAGGTCTAAAAAACTCCATCCAATTATATAGGCTGGGAACTGACTAATGAGGTAGCTGCTTTACAAGAAGGGACTTATGGGTCCAAATGAAAAAAAGCTGAATGAGGGTCAGCACTGCACCTTTGAGGCAATGAATACTGAACGCATACCATGCTACACTGACATGCAGTGTACCAGAATGTACTTCATATTTGTGAAGCCACACCTGGAATGCTGTTGTCATGAAGGGGTAATTAATTGCGAGATGATATTTCCCAAAATTAATATTGTTTATTAATTTTGATATCCAGAACTCTCGCCACCTCTGACCACTAATTTTAATAATAATCGGTTCTTGCACGGTCATGGAAACATTTTACATATAATAACTAGATCTAGTAATAACCAGCAAAATATATAAACATTAATTGAACTGGAAAAGAATGTTCTTGTGGCCAAATACCGCTTGCGGTCAATACACTGCTTGCCCACCAGATGGACAAAAGGAGGTCCTTTCTGCTTATGGGAGAAGGCAATGGTGAATTAGAAAGAGGCTTTTAAGTATTTACTCACAAAATATTATCTCCCGACTCGTGGGGCTAGCTACAGGTTCAGAAAGTACTCAAACACTTTGGGGGAATTCTGTCTTGTCGGCTGCTGAGACTTCTGATTCTTCCCAGGCTTCTGGGGAAAGAAGGCAGACAATCTCTGACCTTGTCTCCTGGGTCCTATGTATAATCTATGTATTTCCAGGACTTCCTGTCTTGGCAGGAGACTTTCAGACGTAGGCAGGATGTCTTGCGATGTGCAGTCTCTGCACAATGTCACACTGGCTATGCAGGCTGATTGTGTGGAGGCATTTAGAGTCTGTCCCTGATAAACTTCAGATGGTGGAGTTCCGAGACAGTGGAGTTTCCAGGCAAACAATAAGGCAGTATGCAATGGCAGCAGGCAACAGCAGGCACAAATAGAACAGCATAGCACATTGCGTTTACCTTTGTATTTCTTTTATCAGTGTAGGCCAAGACTAATGGGCCTTTGGACACAGAACAGCCAATCAGAATGGCAGCTAAGCTTGACCATATTAGGTGAAGTCATAGGCTTGCTTTACCCAAATTTAGCAAAAGCACAGGCCTTGCACAAGCTAGGCACAAGCTGTGTGTGTACCTTGTTTAGCACAGGAGAAAAAACATGCCTGGGCAATCCACTACATGTATAAGTCTATTTCTGGCCCATCAGGCCTACCATGACAGCTCTATACCGTTTGGGCTACCAAGTATGCAAGAGAACTTGGAAGCTGAAGAGCAACCAGAAGGTAGTAAAGATGGTTTCAGGGACTGAAGCATATGGTGTAGGGAAAGGCTGGAGGAACTCAAGTTTATCTTGAAGATGAGAACTTTGATAGAGGGTATAATCCCTATGCTTCACTGAGTGAATGATTATCAAGACGGTGGAACCACACTTTTTTTTTTCAGGGGCCATAAACTGCAGAAGGAGGAACACATAATGGATAGGAGAAAAAATAACACTACAATTGGCTAAACACAGAAAAAGCCCAAAGAAGTTATGGAATCTCCATTTCTGGAGATTTTCAAGACTTGACAGGGCAAGGTTATGACCAAGTACCTCAACTGATTTATAACTTTATATGAAATTTGACCTAGATCTAAAATCGTGTGATACACAAAAAAATCATGATTTTTCTGAAGATGAACTAATACAGCTACAGAACTGTCAGAAGTAGCAGTAATAGATTTTGCTTTGCCCATTACCTTTGATCTTTGCACTTAGGAGATAAAATTCATAAGCTGATGTCAAGGTAACTCAGTATTTGAGAGATGACTATTACAGTAAAATATTCTACAGTGAGCTGGATGTCAGCAAAGGACTATGGCATGCTAAACAGTGCCTCACTGGGGTGCCCAATTGAGGAACACCATTGACACTCATTTGGGCTGGCACTCTTGCTCTCCAACACTTGATCACATACAGTGATTCTTCGGCACTGGATTAATTTTCTTACTGTTTAAATCTTTAAGCATTGTCTCCATAAATGAACTAGATCTTGAGAAAATTTATTAGACTTTTATCAGTAAAGTCCAATGAAGAGATGGAGGAGCTACAACTGGATAGTCCACTTTTGCTTGACAAGGCTTCTCAGGTTTTGGAAACATATGTAATAGACCTAATTTTTAAGACTAAGATGAATGATGTCTGGGACTATAACAAATCAGTAAAGATTAACAGACATCTGTTTCACCACCTCTTTTTGCTGAGAAACTTACCACGAAATAAACAATGATTATGTTTCCTTCTATTTTGTGCTAGCTGGTGGCACTCAGACACTCAAGTAAGTTTTTCTTCAGTTGAAACACAACTGACAGTTTCTGAATTCCAATTGCTGAGTTTATGATTTGAAGGTTGTTTCTCACTTTCTTATTTTTTCTGATCATTCAACAATGTTGTATGTGTAATGAGGCTACTAATGTTTATAGAAAATGACCAAGATGTGAAGTGAAGCTGCTGTTACTCATTTTTTCTATTTGTAGCACAGGGGCATGGAGAACAGAAGATAACTTTACTTTGAACCTCCTGGGAGGTGCAGAATGTTGATTTTCGAAGTTCACTACAATTTAGGCTACTGTGCAGAAAAAATTGACAGCTCTGTTCCTTGACTTTGTTACTCATGAGCTTCATGGTTTTACACATATTTGCACTGTATGTGGGATGAATGTTGCTACATGGCTGGGTGGAGTTTTTTAAGCCCCTTCCAATCTGTTTCTAAACCAGAGCAGACCTTAGGATTGTAATTAGACTCATCAAGGTGACATCATGTCTGGACATATGCAGAAACCTGGATATGGCTGCCTGACATGAAGGTTTAAACTAACTTCTGCCATTCTTACGATGCTATTTGGCACTAGGCTGTTTGAGATGCACTCTGAATGTTCTCTGACACTTATAGTACCTTCAGTTTATTCATGAAAACTCAAACAGGTTTTACATAGTTTGAATTTGTCCTCCTGTTGCTTTGGAACATAGGCTTACTGGTGAAATTCATGTCCCTATTTTAAGAGGCTTTTATTGCTTCCAAGTTAATGGTCATTGATGGTAAGCTCTTTCAATGTCTGATTACAGTGTGAGATACCTAACACGGATAGTGCTTTCAGCTTTGAAATTATGAATTCTATGTCCATTAACAAGTGATGCTATTAGAAACCAAAACATCACAGGCCATTTCCACGTTAGGATCATCACTCAGCATTTTTGGGTAATGATGTCCTTATTCCTTACAGTTCCTTTCAGATTTTCCTTAAACGACCGAAGCTTTTACTTAAGTGGAAGAGGACTTAACCACGTCCTATTCTTTGGCAAAAACTGAGCACTACCTTTGCTCCAACCCAAGCCGCTCACAAAACTGCACTAAGAGAGCTCACGACTCAGCAGCTACCTTGTGGGAATCTATCTGGAGACATCGGCGGCTCGGCAGCTGTCTACAGAGCACCGACGTGCTCCTGCCGCTATTTGGAATAAACATAGCAAAACCGTCTCGTAGAAAAGTTTTTCCTCCAGGTACTGAAAACATCGATCCAGCCTTTTCCCCTGTGAATTTACTGTCGGTGTTTTTAAGAATGCTACAGTAATAAAGCGGATCAGACCGAGACGGGGCAGAAATGCCACCTCAGGTGATGGTGGCCGCTTCTACTGGTGCCCGGGCACCGGTGGCCTCGGCGCAACTCCCGCACATCGCCGTCCTGCGCGCACGTTAGCGGCGCGCCTTCCTCGCCACACGGACAAGGACGGAGGCCGTTCGCGCGGAGGGCTCGACGGCTGTCACTCGTAGCAGGCCTCCGTTGCGACTGCCCCCGGTGCTGCTGTCCTGCCAGACTCCCGCGCCACATCCTCTGCTGTGGCCGTGCCGCCCCGTCCGAACGGCGCGCCCGGCAACTCCCGCCCCGCATGCCTCCGCCGGGTGCAGGCGGGGCCCGGCCGGCTGAGCAAAGGGACAAGCGCCTGCGCACTGCGCGGCCCCTCGCCGCCAGGCCCATAGTCACTTCCTGCCCCTGTGCCCATCCGGCTCCGGGGTCAGCGGCCGCCGCTCTGGCGGGACAGGGGAGAATAAAGTTTTATTCGCGGAGAGGGAAGCCGGCCGTCCTCTCCCAGGTATGGCCTCGCCCACTGCGGCGCTCCCGCCGCGCCCTCCCGCCTGCGGTGGCTTTTGGCGCTCGCTGTCACCTGCTGGCCGCTCGCCCCTCCCCGCCCGGCCTCGCGCGTGGCGGTGCGGCGGGCGCGCCCAGCTTCAGCTCCGGCTCAGGGAGCGCCCTGGGGAGCGCCTGGCCCGGCGGGCGAGCTGCTGCTGCTTACTGTGACGCAACTTAATTCGCACTCCCACGGGAGCAGAGGGATAGCGTCCTGGGGTCTGGGAGGTGGGAACGAAGCGCGGCCAGGGGCGGCGGAGGAGCGGCGCGGCGGGAGCCGCCCGCTGGGGGGGTGCGGGTGCGGGTGCAGGCGGCTGGGTTTCTGCGAACTCGGGGAGGGGGACGGCGGCTGGTGGAGCCGCCGAGGCGCAGGTGGCAGCGGGCGCGTGTGGCTGGGCCGGGCCGGGTCGGGCCGCGCTGCGCTGCGCTGCGGTGGGGCCCGGGCAGTAGAGAGCGGAGCGGCTGGGCTTGCAGCAGCAGCCGTTGCAGAGGGCGTTGTGAGACCTGTTGTAAACAATGGAAACCTATGCGTGAAGGGTGCCGCTGCATCTTGGCCCACGCCGTCGCTGCCGTTGTAGGAAGTGGGTGTGAGAGCTTAGCGCCGTCCGGAGCCGCCTGTTTGTCGGGAGTAACAGTTAATGTGCCTATTTTGACAGAAACGAACTGCTGGATGTAGAAGGAAAGTAGGCCTTGCGCACGGAAGATGCCTCTAAGGGACAAGTGTTGTCAGACTGACCACCATCATCATGGATGCTGTGAACCAGGTACAGCAGTGTGTGATGTTTTGGCTGTGCTGCTTACCTTACTCTTTAAAAACTTGCGGAAAGTATTGTGATATTGCAAATGTGTGTCATTAGTGACAGTTCTGGATATAAAAAGTGTATGAATTTTGCTTGGAAATGTTTTTTAATATCCTTGAATGGCGTTTTAAAATTATTTCAGGAAGATAATTTCTCGGTTCCTGCAGAATGTGCAGTAATCCCTAGCGGCCACATGGGCATTGTATGCAGTGAAGTAGGGGAAGTCAAGAAATTGTGCAAAACCAGTTGGACTTTTTGTTTCCATGAAGTATAATGTTATGATTTTTTTCTTTTTTTTTCCTCCTTTTTTTTTTTACTATAAAGTGATTTTTCTGGCAATCTCTTGCATTTTTTTGTTTTTGCTTCATATCTTTTCTCAGAGGAGGAAAAAAAAATAAGCCTAGTCCTGAAATTGCTCTTTACATTCCATTGCAGTGTGACTTGGAAGATGCCTCAAGTGAAAAGTAGAATGAGTATTTTGAAGGTTTGGCCCACTTGCTAGAGTTTCTCCGTAATTGTTTTGCCTAACGTTCTATTTGGTAGCCTAAAAGGAAATTTGGTTCCTTTTTTATTGCTATGTAAAATTCGTTGTTTGCATACTTCTGCTTGTGTTTTGAAAAGAAAGGCGTCACTTTGGGGGACTAACAGTTGAAAGTCTGAGCATGGAAACTTGATAATGCTCCCCTTATTAAATGCACTTTGAGAGTAGGTATTGTTCAGCTAGTAGGTATGTTTCTTTGTGTTTGAGATAAAATGTTTGAGTTGTTCTAGTGCTTTAGAACAGCTAAAATGCTTTTCTTGACTCGTAAGTAACAGTGATGTGTTATGTCTGCTTCACGTATATCATTCCTCTTGATGTCAGTGGGTGTTGCACATGCATGTTAGGGGCAGTATACAAGCCAAAATACACCATTTTGAATTACAGGGAATAGGCTAGTAGAATACAATATGTCATTGTGTTTGAGATCCCTAAACGATTAGCTGATTTGTAATGGTTGTTATGTGTTCGTATATATAATAGTATATTGTGGAGCCAGCATAGTTGGGTGAAGTGTTCACTCTATCATTCTTTTCTTAGGCTCCTTTTCTTTCTGATGTTCTTTTCAGCTTGAATTTATTTATAACCTTGCATCTTCTAGAAAAGCTTTCCTGTCAACATATATTCAATCTATTTGCTCTTAATATGTCTAGTTACATTGTAGACCTCTACCACTCTTACTGAAAAATAAATTTCTTAGAGGCGCTCAATGCTTCATTAAAAAATGGAAGCCTTACACTGGGCTTCCATTCAACTCAAACCAAATGATTTTTGAAGCACGAAGCTAGTTATTTTGTCAGTAAGAAGTCAAATATATGACTTAGCTAACGATTTTGCAAACCTGCTTAAGTGCTACTATTTAAGTTTGGTTTTCCCTCTGGGCAAAGCTTACGTGCATACAGCAATGGAATGCTGTTTATTTTCATATGCGTAAATACTGAGTATTGGAGTAACTTATAGTCATCTTGATCCATAGATGTTTTAGTTTCAGTAGATTTTGTAAAGATATGATGTGGAATGAATCTTCAGAAATAAGTTACTACTTCAACAGTTTGTTTGAACTTGAATCTGCTTTTACTGATCAAAAATATTCCAACTGCTGGTTTTGATACGCAGTCTGTAGTTATGCTTGTGCTTTCGTGCCAGCATTGCTACTCCTAAATTCAGATTCAGTGCTTAGGTGTGTACTGGCAACACTGAAATAGCATAGTATGCTGTGAAGTATGTTATTTGTTAATTTTTTTGTGCATCTGTTTTGGCCTGAATGATGGGAGTCAAGTCCATTGTTGTGGGGAATGGCTTTAATTGATTGGAATGTCAAGTAAGTTAATTTGGTTTTATCTATTTAAATTTTTGTGTTTGACATCCATAGCTTTAAATGCACTTTTTTTTAAAGTCATCCAAATGATGACAAACTGTCAGAAGGTATTGTACCTAGAAAGTATTGACTGTTTTTTAATGCAGTCTAGATGAAAGCATTTGAGTAAGGCAGCTTATACTGTAGTTCTGACCTTTCTTTTCAGCTGGTTCATTGTATGCACATAAAAGCCATAAACTTAATAAAAATCACCTGAATGTTCTATAATGGCTTATTATCCTCTTGTATATTTCAGTGCATCTGCTGGAACCTGGTGATCCTCCACTATTACAGCAGCCTCTGCAAACGTCAAAATCTGGTATTCAACAAATCATTGAGTGTTTTCGATCAGGTATGAAACTATCACGACTAATGACTTAAGAATGTCATTACCTTGCTGTAAGGTTTATACATATTTAGTGTGTTAAAATAACCAACATCTGACTTTGTATAAATTTGGAAACTATTTGTAGGTTTTCAGAATTAGACATTGTTCCTATTCCATATAAATTAGTGAATGTACCTCTTTTGCTTTATAGTTACCTTTCATAAATATTAGAAGTTAGTTTGTCATTCTGCTTTGTGTCATCCCTCCTGCTGTAATTAGCGAGTTTATCCTAAAACTGCTGAGATGAGGAGGAAATTTCTTGCTTACTTTGAAGCTTTTAGAATTGCTTCATCATGTGTTTCTTTTAAATAAGACCTTGCTGCTCTCTACAGCTACTTGAAAGGAGGTTGTAGTGAAGCAGGTGTTGGTCTCTTCTCCCTTATATCAAGTGATAGAGGAAATGGCCTCAAATTATACTAGATATTAGGAGAAGTTTCTTTACTGAAAGGGTGGTCAGGCATTGGAATAGGGAAATGGTGGAGTTGCTGCCCCTGGAGGTGTTTTAAAAAAAAGTGACACTTCAGGATATCATTGAATGGTTATAGTGGTGTTAGGCTGATGGCTGGTCATGATCTTAAAAAATCTCTTCCAACCAAACCAGTTCTATGATTCTAAGTTTCTCAATTGTTTTGAGACCTTTCAATACATACCAGTGAACCTAAGAATAATGACTGTTTGGGTAAGCATGCTAGAGATGATTGAAACCTTTAATATTTTCTAGCTGTTTCTGTGTTTCTGATACTGCAAATCAAGCATTTTATTTTTCACAACCCTTGATGTGAAACTGAAGTGACCTCTTTAACAATGCTATCTGTATGTTTCTAGATTTTTCTTGTACAACTGTTACCAAATGTTTCAAGTATAGGTCATTGCTGCTATGTAATGGAACGCGTGTCTGGGCTGAGTCTTGTAAAAGTGTGCAATATTTAAATCCTCCACTAGCATTTCAACAACTTAATACAAGAAGAAAAGCTAGGTGTGAGAGTTGTAATCAGTAACCTTTTTTAATTTGGTTGAGATTGCCTAAGGTCCCAAATATGCATGGCAGACTTCTTCCACTTGAAGCAGATTAATAGGATCTCTACTGGTAATAGCATGAACTTATTCCAAGTATGCTGTCTCTGGGTTGCTTCCAGACTGGCCTCACTGGCAGATGTTAATAGCTTGCCTTAACACCTGGAGTCATCTGCAGCAGGGAAGATGGGAAATGACAAAAAAACTTTGACCAAGATTTCACTGGTTAATTTTGAGCAAGCAATATTTTATTATGGAAAAAATGATTTTGATTCCTGTGATAAAGAAATAAAGATTGTATCTGGAGTATTGTCTGCTAGTGTTTATATATTTCTAGCAGAAACTTTAATCAGTCAGAGCATTAAGAGTAACAGATGAGTTTGAATCTGTTTTGCTTTGTTTTTCCTAACAATGAAACTGCCTGCAAAAGGTCTAAACTTTGGTATTTCTGCCAGAGAATTATTTGCAGTAACTGATGTTCTATATCAGTTTCTTGTGACTATGATATTCTGGTTTCAAGATATGCAGATATTAACAGAGTTTGACAGAATATTACCTACTTCAGTTAGACATAACTGCAGAATAGAGAAGGCTTCAGTAAGCTGGAGGCAGCATATGCTGACAGAAGACTTACTGCTTGTTGCCAGTTTGCAGTTGATAACGGAATAAGTACATGATAGTAATTTTCTTGGCCTGTGTCAACAAAACCAGTGGATGTTTACAATTTATTTGCCTTTTGGAGAAATCTTAAAAGGTCTGCAGTTTCGTTCAAAAGAACAAATTAGCTTTTTACTCCCAACAATGAAATGCTTCATAGTTGCATAAGGAGGTTTGAAGACAGAGTGACTGCCGTGTCATCTGGTCTGACCTCTAGTATGTCATAAATCCTTTAATCTTCACCCAGTAATTCTTAAGCCAAATAATTTGGATTAGACAAAGACACTTCACTTCTAAACAGAAAAAAAATGAAATATTGGTATAACAGTAGAGAGACTGAGATACTTGTTTTGCCTTTGGTTGAGGAGTAGTGGAGAACTGGGTGATTTGTTTGGGAGAGAAGTTTGTGGCTAGGGTATTCCTCAACAACATCGCTAAATTTTGGTTATTGTTTGCTGTCACCAACTTTGGAGGCCTTTTGTTTGAATTACAGTTTGGTAACTTACTGAAATTTTACCTACATGGAGCACCTTCAGTTCAGCTGTTTTTTTCTCAGTGGTTTTCTTTATTGGAATTATTGGTGAAATACAAATGTAAGCAACTTGTTTTGAGACAACTTTACAATTTTTAAATTTGAGGTTTAGACTGAACGTAAATGTTTGTCCTGTAGACTGTAAAATACAGACTATCTGTAAAAATGCAAGTCAGATGAAGATGAGGTTAGTAACGCTTTAAGTGCAGTGGCAAAAAAAGATAACAGACTAAGACTGGCCTGAGAAGGGCATAGGAGGGGACAGAAGCTGAACGTTGGCTTCAGATTATTGAGTTCAGGTCTCATTTTTAAGCAATTGTTGAAGAAGGAAATAGCATTGTGCTTTGCTAAAACTCAAGTTTTAACAAATTTTGTAGTACTACAAAAGTAAAAAGTTGTCTTGGCATGGCTGCTTTCTATTGAACTATTAGTGGTTATGAAAAAAAAGTTTCACTTAGGTAATAGTTCTGCAGTATGACTTCGAGGAATTCTTAGAGAGTTGTCTGTGATGACAGAAAACTTGAACTTGTATTTCAGCTTGAAGAATGTCTTATTGCTGTATTTTGATTGTCTGGTATTAGTTATTCTTGTTTCAGTTTCACTATGGTTTTGGTCATTGGACTAATTTTGATCAATTTCCATGCAGTCCATTATAAGAAAAAAAAAGAGAAATTAGCTGAGTTCAATTAATTGGTGTTTCTTCCTCATTTGGACTGTGGTATGTGTTTATCATTTAATAATTTCATTGCTATTTGTGGATGTTGCATTCATAATTGTCATCAGATGAGAAATGAAAGAGTGGATTTGAAGTGTAACTTAAACTCTGAATTCTTTGTTAAGCAAGACAGGAGCTGGAATGTACCAACAATATTGTATTTGGGGGAATTGTTTGAATATGCCCTGTGTACTTACTGGTCAAATGTGCATATTTTGTCACACTGTTGATGTTTTTTGAATGTATTTGCCTCTCAGCAGGCTGAAAATAGGTCTACAGTTAATACTTTCTTGCTTAAGCATCATCTTCCTCGTTTGGGTCAGATCCTTAGATGTAGTAACATCTCCTGACCTGTTAGTTTTTCTATTAGTTTTACTGTATGGTCTGGTTTTCTGCCTTACTAAGAGCTTTTTTAATGTGAAATAGCTGTATGTATCTTGCTATCTTAGTGCTGTTGGATACAAGCAGAAATTAAAAATACTGCACACTTACCTAGGTGCTTATTCTTTCCTTTTGGTCAATTGTATTGCAGACACTAGGTACTGTAGTATAGAATTGTAGAATGGCTTAGATTGGATGGAACCTTAGATATCATCTACTCCAACCTCCCCACCATGGGCAGGGTTGCCTGTCAACTGGACTCATCCAGTGTGGCTTTAAACACACCGACAGAGGAGGTGTCCACAACTGACCTCCCTGGACAGCCTATTCCAGAATTCCATCAACCTTATAGTTAAGAATTTCTTCCTAAGATCCAGTCTGAACCTACTCTCTCTAAGCTTAAAATCCTTCCTTCTCACCCTACCACCAGACACCCTTATGAAAAGTCTCTCCAGCCTTCCTGTAGGATGGACACCTTACTGTTTCCTGTTTGTTTTTGTTGTGAACTGTAATGTGTGTAATCCTTGAGGTTTTTGTTTGATTTTTTTCCTTGAAACGTGTCTTGTTTTCTTAGTGAAACTTGGAGTATATATCATAAACTTGGTGTAATGAAGTAGCATCAACACAAGATAAAATGCTTTTATTGTTGTCATGTTTCACTTTCATAAGATGATGTGAATTAAAACCTTTCTTAAGTATAACCTTTTTTTTATTACAGGAACTAAACAACTCAAGCATATCTTATTAAAAGATGTGGACACCATTTTTGAATGTAAATTGTGCCGGAGTCTCTTCAGAGGATTACCAAATTTAATTACTCATAAGAAGTTCTATTGTCCTCCAAGTCTCCAGATGGATGATAGTAAGTTTTACTAATTGAAATGTTTAATAGAGCTATGTGAGTTGAGTAACTTACTTTTCTGTACTATTAATACAAGCATAGCAGAGACAAAATGGAAAAAAAAAAGGAATGAAATTTCAATAGTATCTTATGTAGATCACTTTTATGGTACTAAAGAAGTTACAGCACTGAGTTAATGTACATTAACAAGCAAGACCCATGTCAATGTCATAATCTGACAGCTAGTTTATACATCCAGTCTTTTAATAATAACGTCCCTGTCAATACTTTTTTTTTTCCCCCTGCTTTTTCTTCCTGTCTTTCTCTGTTTCCAGTGAAAGACACCAAGAAATATGCCAAAAGTCTGGGAAATGAGGCTTATAGAAAACTGGTCTGACAAGGCATTTCAGTTTTAGGTCAGCTTAGCTCTGATGGACTTCAGCTGCACACCACAGTGTCATGGAAAAATATCCATAGTTTTCTCTTGTACTTGGGAAATGTTCAGTGTCACAGACAATCCTTCAGTCATACTCATTAAGAAACGCAGATGAAAAGTTCACCCTTTTCTTCAAGGACCTGTGCTTCAATAATGCTAGCTTTTCCCCACAGCCTCACCAGACCTTGTGTTTAATTAGAGTACTTTATGTGATCATGTCTAGAGGAAAAAAAAATTATGGAAAAAGAAACTTATTAAAATATCATTCCAGTGATGACTTTTTGTTGATCTGAGTAAAGATGAATAATTTGGAAATGTGCCAGCGTTCATTAAAAAAGTTGTAAAGCTTTCTAATTACCTTGATCTCTTGACTAGAAAGAACAATATAGGTGCAGTGAGGGTTTTTCTTCCTTATTAATGCCATCCAGCCTCAGTATTAAAAAAATTAGAAAGAACAGAGATTCATGTAGGCAATAACTTTCCCACATTGTCAGCTAGTGTTGAGAAGGTGAAAAAGACTACTAGTCACCTTCCTTAAATGAGATGCACAGAGTCACAGAGCTTCTCTGTGAAAAGAGATGAGTTGCATTTTGAAAACAAGGTCATAGTGCATCTGACTTACATGCAAAAATTTCTGACTTTCAATCCAATTCCTGACGTTCTGGCCTTCATGTAAGTGGCTGTTAGCTTTCATATTTCACTGTTTACTAGGAGTGGTGCAAATGAAAAGAATACTACATGCTTTGAACAAAGCTATGTGAATACTTCTGTTTTATATAATATTGAGTATGACTCCTGAAGAATGTGGGAGGTTTTGATAAATGAAATGAAAAGTGCAGGAGGTAGGAATAAAAATTCAGCTTCCTCATGGTAAAAAATTCCAAAGACTATTACTAGTCTGTTATATAATGTTATGTAACAGACCATTATAACTAGTCTGTTACTGTAGTCATCAAGTAGTCTAGGGTGCTATAAAATTACAGTCCCATTTGAAACTGTCTCCAAAAGGAATTGAAAAAAAATCAGTGTTAAAAGATATATTCTGAGCAAGAAAGCAACATATTCTTTGTACTGCTACTCTTTTCATGTAATGCTGGCCGTGTGGAAGGGACAACCCTGTTGAACAGGAACCTCGTGGAACATTCGTACCTTTTGGTGTAGTACCCAGGCTTCTGAGTTGTGCCAGTGCAGCTACTTACAATGTTGTGCTGGGAAGTAGATCACTGAACTTGACATTTAAACCAAACTTATTTTGACATTTAAACCGAGGATGTTACTGAGGCCTGTAAAATCCTGAATGACATGAAACTAAATGGTAGCTATAATTTGTGTTGGATTGGTTTTTTTGTTTGTTTTTGGTTTGTTTTTTTTTTTTAAATCATGGGGAAAAAAAAAAGTGGTGTGTGTAGCACATTACCAGACAGTAAAATTATCTCTATTTCTGGTAGAACAAAGCCCCAATTCTTAACATTGTGGTAGCCAAGACTATAAATGCTTCAAAAGCGTTTAAGTAAACTTTTTGGAAACTAGGTGTATTAAAACAGTACTTCAAAGGCAGTCTTCAGCTTGAGAAGTTTACTGTCATCAGACAAACAAAGAGAATCTTTATATCCTTCTTTTCTTGATTCTTAAGTCAGCTCCAACTCATTATCAAGACAGAACACGAAACTGTTGGTGAACCTCAGTGAAGTTATTATTACTTAGTTTTTTAACTTCTTTGACTCAGTTTTTATTGTTTTGATAAATCAGTATGCGGTTTTTTTCCCTTCAAATTTTACAGGATTTTTCTGTCCTTAACGTTTCTATCTTACTGTATCACTGAGCTTATTAACAGCTTTGGTGTTATTAAAAGCATTCCCTGCTCCAGAAGTTAGGTTCTCCTTTATCTGCTTGTATCTTCGTGCAGTGCTTAGGTTACAGAGACTTTTTGTCCGTTCTTAAGGACTGTCCAGAAGTCACAGATAAGAGATTTTTTCCAGAATTAGGTTCTTCTATTGAGAATTCCTATTTCCAGCAGTAGGACAATCAGTTTCTAATAATACTGCAGACTTAGTTGCACACTTGCAGAACAAGCTCAGTTATATGATGTTATTTTTGCAACTGATACAGAGTTTTAAAATCAGTTTAATCCCAGTCAAAATGATTTTGAGTTTAGGTGGCTTTTGCATTAGCAGGCTAGGAGAGTGTGCTTCCAATGTCATATTCTAATAAAAAAGTAACTTACGCTGATATGACAGAAAGGATTGCTCAAAATATCATTAAGTCTAAATGGTCAGGAAAATAGTACAAATACAGGACTTGTGCAAATTTGGTGACCAGAGTGACACACTGGTTAAAAGATACTTTGAAACAAAGTTATTTTAAATTACCAAATCATTTAAAAATACCTATGCCTCTTTTCTCAGACCTCCCAGATACAAATGATAAACAGAGTCGAGCCATAAATGACCTCCTGGAAGCAATCTATCCAAGGGTAAATAAACAAGAATATGTAATTAAATTGCAGCCTATAGAAACAAATCAGAATGCTGTATTTCAGTACGTATCAAGGACTGATAGTCCAAATGAGAACACAGAAAGTAGTAATACCCCTGATCAAGCTCCAGTACAGGAACCCAGCACTGAGCAAGAGAAGACTGTTTCAGCTCCAGTTCCAGTCCCAGCTGGGGAGACTGTAGAATTACCTCCTGTTGATCCGGCTACAAACAAGGTGATCCCTACTCCTGAAGAAAAACCTCCAGCAGTAAATCCTGAGATGGACTCTCTGGGTAATTCTGATTTTGGCCACCAGTTGATATGTTGCCTTTGTAGGAAAGAATTTCATTCTAGACGCAGTGTACGCCGTCACATTCGAAAAGTGCACAAAAAAAAGATGGAAGAGCTAAAGAAGTATATAGAAACTAAAAAGATACCAAACCAGTGCTCTGCAAAAGGACGAAATAAGAATGTTCTTGTAACTTTAGGTAGAAGTTGTCCTGTATGTTATAAATCATTTGCTACAAAAGCCAACGTAAGGAGGCATTTTGATGAAGTTCATAGAGGATTAAGACGGGATTCCATTACTCCTGATATAGCTACAAAGCCTGGGCAACCTTTGTTCTTGGATACTGTTTCTGCTAAAAAATCTTTTAAGACCAGAAAACAAAAGTCATCTTCAAAGGCTGAATACAATTTAACTGCATGCAAATGCCTTCTGTGCAAGAGAAAATACAGTTCTCAAATAATGCTGAAAAGGCACATGCAAATTGTTCACAAGATAACTCTTTCTGGAAAGAACTCTAAAAGAGAGAAAGGACCCAGCAATACTGCCAATGGCACAGAAATAAAAGTAAAAGTTGAACCAGCAGATTCTGTAGAACCTTCACCCCTTTCCAATGCCCTTTCTCCGCAGAATGAATTAAAGGGAACAAATCATTCAAACGAGAAAAAGAGCACACCATCAGCACAGAAAAATAAAGTTAAACAGGACCCTGAAAACCCTAAATCAACCTCTAAATCAACTGCTAAATCTGCCTCTAAATCAGCTACTAAATCAACCTCTAAATCAACCAGTACTTCTGCTGCAGGTGGCCAGCAAAAAACCAGGAAGCCAAAACTTTCAGCTGGCTTTGACTTCAAGCAGCTTTACTGTAAACTCTGTAAACGCCAATTTACTTCTAAGCAGAACTTGACAAAGCACATTGAGTTACACACAGATGGAAATAACATTTATGTTAAATACTACAGATGTCCGCTCTGCTCTTACGAAACACGTCGCAAACGTGATGTGATAAGGCATATAACTGTAGTTCATAAAAAATCACCACGCTACCTTGGGAAAATAACTGCAAGTTTGGAAATCAGAGCAATAAAAAAGCCAATTGATCTTGTTCTGAATAAGGTGACAAAAAGGGGCCCTCAGAGGGATGAAACAAAACAGATTGCTTCAAAACAGGATACTATTTCTAATTCTCCCAATAAAAAGTATGAAGGAGCTGATGTTGGCATTGAAGTAAAAGTAACAAAAAACTTTTCTCTGCACCGATGCAATAAATGTGGGAAAGCATTTGCCAGAAAAGCTTTTCTAGAACACCATAAGAAAACGCACAAAGCAAATGTATCTCATTCACCTGAAGAAAATAAAACCAAAGGCAGAAGTACAAGATCGAAAGCTGTTGTCTGGTGAGGAAAAGAAAAAAATGCCGTGTCAGGTCTTTTTGTTTGTTTGTTTGTAAATAAACAAGCACATCCACTACCTTTTTTTTTTTTTAAATTTTTTTTTTTTGCTGTTGTTGATTTACTGCTGAAAATGTATTTTTTTCATAGATTTTATGGTTAAAAGGCTTAAATACTAAGCTAGATGTCAAATTTGTTTCTTAAGTTTTGATTTTGGTGTTTCATGAAAGCTCATTTCTAAATTTGTAGGAATTTGGAATAGAATATAGGTTAGAGTGTACGAAGTCAACGCATTAAGTTTTCTTAAGGCATCTATTGTAATCACTATTTGTACAATTCTAAAGCAGTAATTTTTAAACTTAACAATACTTTGATTTCAATAACTTAACCTATTAATTAACTTCTCAGTGACCCAATTGAAGAAGGATTAAAGGTACTACAGTGAAAGCTCCTGACAGAAAAAATCTCTATGACCTTATCAGAATTACCCTTTTTTTTCTGTTGTTAAGAAAAAAAAGTATATTGCCTATGCCCTATCAGCAAAAGGTTGTAGAATGTTTCTTTGGAATGTAATTAGGATGCTTTCTTGCTTTGAGTTTGAATCAGTATGGATTAGGTGCCTACAAGCACCTTTAAAATCATCAGATAGAGGATTTGATTCTTCTAATGTTTATTTATATAAGCGCAAGTTTGGAGACTTACCGTCATTTACTTCTTAAAGTGTTTGAGTCTCATTAAAATGTTTTGGTTTAAACCTAAATACACGTAGAATTCTGGCCAAGAATTTTCTAAATTTCTGCTTATATGGTGCTCTGGGAACTTTTTTTACACTTGGAGGGGTTGTAGTGATAGTTTTTCAGTTTTCCATAAAAGTTGGCCTATTTTTAAAAGGATCCTTTAAAAAAGGAAATAACATCTGTATGTATGTGTGCAGTCACTTTGTTTTTTGGAATGACTGATGCCTGAAGGTTGGGGGATTGTACAAAAATTACAATGAAGAAAGACAGTAGTGGAACCTTTAAGAGTATAACATCTTTATTCAGAATTATCATTCTGGCATATTTGGTGAAAAGAAAACCAAGTATACGTGCCTTGTTCTGTATTTCAACTCTGAAATGCTATTTCCCAGGAGGTAATTTGGTTTGAGTTGACCTTTTGTAGTAAAGTGTCACCCACCCGTGTTAAGTTGTAGTCTGGTGCTTTTGTGACTTTGTAACAAAACTCTGGCTGAGTGATATAGAACTTCAAAAATTAACTGAGCTGCATCTTGAATTATGCAGAGTTTAAGGGGAGAAGTGACTTCTGCATTTTGATCAAGAATTAAAAATTTAGCCTTATAAATTATTTATATTGTGTAATGTAAAACAGAATTATATGGGTAAACTCAAAGTATTAATATATTCCCATTTCTCTTCAGATGGGTTCAAGTGAAGTTCAGAAAGTTTGGAGTTCAGTTGAATGAAAAGGACTTTAGTTTGTTGGAACCTCTGATATCTTGGTAATGGTACTATAAGGAGGAAATATTTTCGTAAGCTGTTGTTTTCTTACTAAATTAATAACCATCCTGACAGTAGGACAGTGCCTCCTCCCAATATACTGAAGTAGTTGAAATGCACAAGTGCTTCTAAATTAGCAGTTATCTCTATGCAGTTGAAGTTTGACTCAGTGTAGAACAAGCAGTGAGATGAAAAAAAATACAGAGCCAAGTTAATGAACAACAGCTTTGGAAAAAGATTTTTTTTGTTCCTTGTTTAGGAAATCGTCATCAGAGAGCTTACTGTATGTCCTAGTCCTCCCTGGTAGTACTAATTGATGAACAGTTCTGATTTTTTCCTGATATCCTACTTTGGCAAATGCTGTATTATAAACTCTTTTAAATGTATTACAAGTGAATGTATGAGAGCAAACAACGTAGTGTGTATTGGCTGAATTGTACTAATATTTTGTGTTTGCCATAACATCAGTTTGTTCTTAATTGACTGATTTCCCAGTTGTGGGGCGTTCTGAATTTTTCACTGTACTGAAGTTGCTTCTAAGATCTCCATTTTGTTTCCGTATGTGGTTCATAGGAAAACATCGTAAACGTCTAGGAAGTTTACATGAATATCCACATTCCTTTTTAATTTTTTATGAAAAAAATATACACAAGCACTTTAATGATAGTTGCAGTTTATTTTTTCAGTTTATTTTTTGAATGATCAACACACTAATGTTAATATGAAGGTAGTGAATATTGCTGATGTATTATAGACAGACAATCTGTGCACAACCACTTATAATGTTAGGATATTTCATTAAATATTAATAAAAAGGGAGGATAGTGTGGGAGAAACTCAAAATATTATTTCTCTCAAGATCACGGATGACCACTATAGGTAGCACTTGACTTTGTATAATTTTAAAAATGTTTTAGATATGTTTTTTTAACCTTTTAATGAAGATAATAGTAAAACAGTTGCATGCCTACCATTATGAAATTCTTGGCAGGTTTCATGCGTCAGTGGTTTGGGTTACCTTTGTTTTGGTTCGGTTTTTACTTTTTAGAAAATATTTTGTTTAGTAATTTGTGTCAAATTGCTACAACTTGAAAGGTATTGTACATCAGAAGAAATACCATGTTTTTTATATAGGCTCACTCCCTTACTTAGGGAGGTGCCTCATGTTCATATATACTTTTTTGTATAAAATATATCTAAAATGTTGATCACAAGATCAGGAGTAAAACTGCTTTTATGGATAAAGAAATATTTGGCCCTGTTAGTGCATTGCACTAAAACTACTGTGAATGGGAACTGAACTGTAACTGTGGCTCACAATGTTCTACATTGAATGTACACGCTTTTGTTTGGGTAAATGTACTGTATTTGATGGAAAATAAAACGGACTGGAAATCACTTCTAAGTTTTTGTAAACCTGGAATATCTTATCCCTCTACAATCGGAAATTCGAATGTTTGCATTTGTGAAAAGTTTTACTCTTTGATCACTGAAACTAGTAGTTTGTGGTATTTTGTTGTAATAAATGTTACTTGTTTTGTTATGAAAAGTTTGGCGCTTGTGGAGTGAACACTTCTCCGCATGGATGATTGATCTTTGCTAACTAAAGTTGATACTAACTCTTTGTTCCTTGAAAAGGTACCTCTTCCTAAACTGAGCAGGCCTTAGTTTTCTAATCATCTTAAAACAGAAAAAGAATATTAATACTGAGGGAAATAGATGATGTTGGTTTTTAAATAAGAAAATAGAGTTACTTAGTTGCACCTTGCAGTTAATGTCGATGGCCATCTAATACTCCTTCTTTTTATGATTGAAATATAAGAAAAGAATTGCCATAATCATTGTTTGTTCTTTTGTAAAGGAAGAAAGACCTGAAGCTATTTCTTTAGCTGCGTATTGACTGTTCCTGAATGCCTGTGGATGAAGAAGTAAAGATGCTGGCATAGTGATAGAGTAACTGTTCATTTCTCAGCTAATGCTTGTGGTTTCCGCCTTCTGTTCTGTGTAAGTGTGCAGTGTGCATCTTGAAATAAGTGAAGGCGAAGTTACTGTGATTTCAAAGGTAAGCTGTCTTCAAAAGCATCTAGTTCTGAATATGTGCGGATAAACAGAGCTACAGAAATGTTTTGACTTGACGCTTCGGATAGTCTATTCTTAAAAATACAGCTTAATAATTCACAATTGCCACAATGTCTTTCACCCCAGTGAGGTAAATTCTACTGAGTAGCTCTTCTGAAACAAAGTTTCCATTTTATTCTGGCTTTTCCTCTTTTTTCCAAAACTGAAAATGAATTTATTGATTATGATGGACTTAAAAATCACTGAATTTAACAAGTCTTTGCATCTAACCATTTTGGATGAGAGGAAACAAAAATCTTGAGGGAGAAGGATTGCTTATTCTTTGAACTCAAGCAAGAAGTATTTTTTTGAAAATCCTGAAAAGTTGCGGTAAAGCTTTGAAACTTGTCAAGATTCATGTGGGCATTTACACACAGGGTTACAGATTATGTGTCTGGATACGAGATTTTAATTAAAATGTGCTCTTGCCTCATTACTAAGGCACTTCAGTTTGGCTTGGTTTATTTGGACTATCCAAAGATATATGTAAATTCTACAATGATCCTTCAGTATTGGGGTTGTCTTGTTAATTTTTATTTTTTTTAATTCAGAATGAATGTGAGATGCCATATGGAAAACTTCTAGGCTGGAAGGCTAGCTTTAACAGATGTGTAATCTTCCATAAATAGCAAGTGAGACTCACTGGTACTGAAGGAATCAGATGCTGATTGAGAGAAGAGGGGTAGAGAAGAAGACTAATTATATTGATTGAGAGCCTCTAGTGTTTGTACTAATAAAGAGGCTCTCAAGAGGGACTTCTGGATGGGTATAAAAATTCTCCACCCACCGTGAAAAGGGGAGCAGAGGAGAAGTGAATCATATGGAATAGGTGTTAGTGCCTTTTTGAGAGGGCTTGCTTCCCAGTATCCCTCTTAAAAGCAGTAATTTCATAGACACAAAGGAGAATGTAATTTGAAAAGTTGGGATTATTTGGGCCCATTGATCCCTTTGGGGATTGGCAAGATACTGGTTATTTTCATATAAGTACACAGGCACCGTGCCTGAAATGAGGGAATATTGTTACTGACATTTCAGGATATAGAGGGAAATGAAGATAATCACAGCCTTTGGTGCCACACAGACCAAATAGATTTTTCTTCAAAATAAACCATCTATTGTGTCTCTGCATTGATGGGATCAGTGCTGGCATGGTTGTTGTGAAGTCTGGGTGGCTGAGGAGGATGTGCTCATCTACATTGCTATTATGTCATCCTTCAGAAGTAGAATTTGTAGTGGTTTTACTCAGTTACAGGTAAGATTGGGGTTCTCTATGTCAGTGGCCCCCTGCACTAAGTTTATTAACTCCTGGTAATACCAGTATGTTTGTTGTGATGGTGGGTGTTTTCTGCCAGTCTAGGGCAACTCAGATATACTTGGTTTATCTTCCCAACACAAGCCTTTCCAGAGCGATAGCTAGTTCACCTCTGTTGACTGAAGTGGATTCTGTCTTTCACTTTAGTTATGTGCTTTCAAGCTGAGGAATCTGTTGCTTTGCTAAGGGCAAACCACTCTGCTTTGATGATCTTCCTACAGCCATTAATGTTACCTGGAAGAGTTCAGTGGGCTCTGGGGCAGAACATAGGTCAAAAGGCACAGTTTAGGGTTTGCAGCGTGTGCACATCTCATATTTTTTTTTACCCACTTACTCATTTGTTCTATTTGTCAGGATGTGGTTTTACCTTAGCTTGTGACTTTCTGCAGCAAACAAAATAAGATAGTTTAAAGTCAAAGTCACTGTTTTGTGGCAAGGCAGGTTAGTTGCAGCTTAAACTTAAAAAGGATACGGATGTGCAAAACAGTAATCAGTTTCCTCTGCAACAGTATATCTAAATCTGAACTGTCACTCTTTGAAGAAATATAAATACCAAAGGATGAACAAGCTTAAACTGGACACATTCCATCTTTTGAATGCGTAGAGTTGCATTTTCCATCAAAAATACATTAATGATATTGGCAAGTATCTAAAAATCAATAATTTATCTCAGACACTAAAGTGGGGAACAGTTTCCCACGTTCATTGAGACATTTCTCTGCATGGTGTCAAAGTGGTAGTGGATGATGTTTTGTCTGATTTCAAAGGGTTTAAGGTAAGGCATCTGTGCTAGCTCAGGGTGTTTGTTGCTATTGGTATAAATTGGGAAAACAAGGTGCAAATCCGTATTGACCTTGCTTAGACCTGAAGAGGTGGTGGATGACTGCTTTTCATGAAATGTCAGTAGGTGAATGTTGACATGTGCTGCTCATAAAACACTTGCATGTATTAGTCTCTGCTATTTCATTTTTTTTTTTTTCTGTGCTATGTGTGACTTGGGAATGGTTAAGGATGTAGGTGTTGACATGTAATTAGGGATGTACAAGGTGATCTTTTTGATAGGCAGACATGGAATTGTGCATGTGTAGCACATCAGTATTAAAATGAGGAGACTCTGAGAATGTTGATGGGCCACTTGGGAAGAATTCAGTTAGTAAGGCTGATATATATATATATATATTTCTTCAAGTGATGGGGTTGAGTTAACCAGAGCCATGAGGTGGAACTCTCCCACATTTTCTTTTGATGGCTGCAACAGCAGCCTTCTAGCCTGTGAAATATGGATGCTGTTAGAACACAAAATAATGAGGTAGAGGAATAATACTTTGTATCAGAACAGAATCTGCCACTTAAGAAGCAAAAGCATTGAAAAATGAAGCTTCTTCTGCCCTCTTTGCATGTGAATGTCATTCTGGTATGAGCTACCTTTCAGCATCTTTCTAGCTTGCACTAACTGCCTGCTGTCTCTCTGGAGATTAGTCAAAGATTCTTACACCGTGACTGCAGGTCTTGCTTTTCTTAGAAGTCTGCTAATGTTACCACAGGCTCCCTCCTTCCCAAGCTTCTCGAGGAGCCTGGAGATATCTCTGAACTGGCCATGGCTTCTTCAAGGGAAGAAATAGTTACCGTCTTCTTTGCTTCTACCTTCTACTTGCCAAGCACAGTGACAGTAGCTGTGCTGTAGTAACCCACTGCCTTTTTTTTTTATGTAACCTATACATTACCTGTGTCCTCACTAACAGCTATCACGTTTTGAGTCTTAATAGCAAAGCAGAAACCTGCCTGTAAAGAGGCATCTTTGGTGATATGCACTGACTATTGTTCTTTCTCCTATTGGTGTCTTAAGCTAGAATTCCCTCTGGTAAACCTATGGCTCCTATAAATGCCCTTCTGAGGGAACTGACCCACCTCTTGTGATGTAGTGTTGTCATGACAAGGCAGTAGGCATATGCTCTCTTTGGTCCCATTATTTACACAGGAGTAGTGCCAAGGTGGACTACTCTAACTTGACTCCAAGAATTTAACAAACTCTTTCTAGAGTCTCTGGTCAAGGGTATCTTGGGAATATCATAAGTGTTTTGTATGATTTTTGATAGGGGATTTTTTAATTGCTGGTTATTCTTTGGGGATTTTGTTTGGGTTTGTGTTTTTTTTAATGTGTGGAGTTTTTTGAGAAAATTTGGATCTTTTTGTCCTTAATGAAAATTTGTCAGGGCATATTAAGTATCTTGCATTAATGATTTCACAACACCAAATGCCTTGAATTGATACACTGACATGTTAAAGTGTTTGGGCTGCAGTGCCATTCCTAAAAGCTGAAGCTAGCTGTTCCATATTGCAGATTCCTTTAAGTGGCAATGCTTGCAGCTGGTATAGAAAGCTCATTGAAAATACGCTTGGAGCTGCTAACAAATTAGGCATGATGAAAATGGTCTACCACGCTTAAAAGACTGAAGAGACTATTTTCTTAAATGTCAGTAACATCTAGAAGCTTGAGCTGGGATCAAGCTGTTTGTGCAAGCCATCACTTTTTTGCAGCGTAACAGCATGCAAGCATCTCATAAATTGCACTTCATCCGGCTGTTACTGTTCTGAGTTACAGTTTAATTATCTTTATTTTGTGATTGTAATTTCACAATTTGCCTTTCTATTATTAAAGGTGATACTAGAGATGCTCCTTTGAAGAGTTGTTTTCAAATTTTTTTATTTTCAGTAACCTGTCTCTTAGGTTATAGTCATGAGGGTGCAGTGATAGGATGTTTATTTTCCATATCCTTCTAAACGTTAAGGCAGCTAACTGCAACAGTGCAGAGTCAAGTACTCAGTTATGTTTGAGTGAGACTTTTCTTTCAAAATGAAATTTACCTTTTGCAAACCATATACTGAGAAGCATGTGGGATACCTTTGAAACTCTGTGAATGCATGCACAGCCATGGACAGACCTACAGTAGTAGGAAACAGTGGGCAAGGTATTGGTGGTGTTGATTTCAAATACAGACTAAGATATTTCAACATCTTGAAATACAAAACTACATTGTTCTCTATCTTGGAACTAATTTTATCAGTAGATTGGTTTCTAATGCTTACATCTGTAACACAAGGCAATATAATCTAAAAATAGAATCATTAATATGCTTTTCTTTCAGGAAGTTTTGGGGAAAAATGTAATATGTGAGTAAGGACCTCTTAAGGAAGGGATAAAACTATAGCTATGAAATAGCAAGGTGTGGTATTTTAAAGCTTGTTGGAATATTATAATGTGAGAAATTGGGACTTCCTTGGAAGTTCACTGCAGAATCTGAATGATCAGGGCATTGGTTGTAAAGGAAAACTAACGATAAAGTCAGTATCATTCATGGGTTTGCTAATTGGTATAAAAAGGCGACATATAAACAGTTTCCTTCTCTTGGCTTTTGGGCACTGGATCTCTTCAGTGTTGCTTTGTTCTTCTCTTACTCCTCCACTAACGTTTTCCAGATAACACGGCAGATCTTGCTGGCTTTCTGTCTGGGAAGAGAGAAGGTGGTGTTGGCTCCTTCTGGGCCTTGTTCATCCGATGGGGAAGTTTGGTTTCCTGTATTATTTCTAAACTGTATGTAATTGTAAATACATGTAAATAATATTTTGTACATATAGTTGTGAATCTGGCTTTACTGTAAAATATAGCTTTATCTTCTGAGCTGTTTGAACTGCTCTAGCAAATTTTACTTTGGGGGAGAGGGGGAATTTCCTAAACCTGCCACATGAGATGATGATCTTACTCGGCTGTGTAGTCCTCAGTCCAGTTATTAACATTTTATGGTTCGGCTGTGGTTCAGTTATGTCATATTATTATTTATCTGTTTATTACTTTGGCTTCTTTGAACACTTGATTTATTTGAAGAGCAGTTGTTTGTTTGTGGGTTGTTATGGTTTTTTTGAGGGGAGAGGGGTTCTGTTTTGAAACTGCTTGGCATTTGGTAGTGTTGGATCACATAGTGTTGGTAATTTTTTTCTGGAGGTGAAGTCATGGAAACTCCACTGATTAGGGAGTTTAAAATTTGGCTATAGAGTCTCCTAGAAGGTGATTCTGAAGAAGGCAAAGAGGATCAGGGAAAGATGTGGCAGGAACAGTGTGGATCCTCTTTTATTTATGCCTATAAAAACAAATTAGTGAAGCAATTGTCAAGAGTAGTATTGCCTTCCCTGCACTGCAGCCTTACTGTTTTCACTATTTCTGTGTGCCTGAATTGGAAGAGAGGTGTATTTTTTGGTGGTAGTTGTGGAGTTTTTTGAATTTGGTCTTCCTGTTTGTTTGGTTTTGCTTGTTTGCTTGTTTCAGGTGAGCTTTGGTGCCCTTGAATTGTTTGGGTTTTTTTCTGTAGTCATTAACTTGCATTTCTGAGCCGATGAATTGTGGTAAGTTACTAAATTCAAATCATTACCAGGCCCTGCTTTGAATAGGCTTGCTGCTGTGGAGCAGCTCTTTTTCATTTGTGGAGCAAAATTAAATGAATAAATAAATAATATTCACCAGAGTAATGAGGTAACTATGCTGAGACTCATGAAAGCACTTGAGGTTGGTATATTTGAACTGCTTTATCTAAGTGCATTCAAGAGGGACTGAGTAATTCTGCCCTGCAGCATTCACAGCCTTAAAAACTCATTTTGTCTTCACTTTAGTATAAAGAGTGAAGGGTGTTGGGCAGCTGCTTTGCATGTAGACAGGAAGGGTAGTAGGGCTACGTTTATTGTTAAGCTTTGTGTATCCACTGCCATGTCCTCATCCTTGGACCAGGGAGATGCCAGAAGAGGAGTGGCAAGACACTGAGCCAGGAAGAAATCCGTTTGGAGCAGTGGCTACAAAAGGAGCAGCAGAAAGTCTTGATGTGAGGGGTAAGCATGAAGAAAACTGGGAAAGAAGATCAGAGGTGGTGAAGAGTAAAGCTTTTCAGGTCTGCAGTAGCTTTTGATGAGAAAGCCTGAATGTGGATAGGGAACTGGTGCAGAGGAAATCCGATGATGCCTGGAGCCCAGCTGCACCCATCAGCCTTTTTCTGGGATAGAAAGGGCAAGGTGGCCAGGTGGAACCGCATCGTCTGCGCTCCTGCTGGCCTGACTTTCAGAGGAGCGACTGAAAGTCAGTTATTTCTATTTGTGCCATAACTTTTTTAAAAAGGCATTTCTCGTGTTCGCTTTCGCTGTGACCTGTCACCCGAGGGATTCGATATCCCGGGGCTAAGTGGCAGAAGCGCTCTGCCAGGGTGAGACTCCCCGAGCTATCCGCGAGGTGGCAGCACAGAGTTCGCTCCCGTGAGAGCTCGGCGCTACAGTGCAGCCAGCTTCTGTGGGTGCAGCCAGCTTCTGTGGGCACATCCTTGGGGAAAAAAGAGATGGGTATTCTGAAAGTAAAGATGAGTGACCGTGGAAGGGTCAGCCTTAGTCAAGACTGTGACATAGGGATGATTCATGAATGTTATTTATAGAAATACTTTCTAGGTTGTGGTATTTGAACTTCTGGAATCAAGTTTGTAAGGAGAAAGACTTGAAGTTGGCTTGATTGCATTCACTTTTGCCCCCAGGGTTATGGGATAGCTGGGCAACAACGCATTGTTAGGTGGCACATCAAAAACCTGTGCAGCTTAATAGCATTTAAACTCAGTGCTGTAACTTAATCCCTTACTGAGTACCAGCAGATGAATTTTACTTCATTAAGCCCTGTTACCTCCTCCAAGCTTGATTTAACTTACCTCTACATTTAAAAATCCAAATACTTACATCTAAATTGCCTCCACTTCTGTATTTTAAAAAGATTTATCTTGGAGATGATGGAATTGATACTGTAAATAGCAATTTTTGCATTGTTAAGTTATTTAGCACTGGTAAACCTGTTGTTTTCTGGCTTTGAATGTTAGTATGTTCCCAAAGCTACCATTTGGGAAGGAGAAAGACAGGTCATATGTACAGATAGACACCATCTCTTTTACTCTTTTGGTAAAGACAACAACCTAACTTAAGGTTAGCAAAGCTTCCGCCAAAATAAAACCAGAAAAAATCAAACCAACCAAAAAAAAACCCAACAATGAGAACCACCTCCAAACAAAACCCACAACAAAAAACTATACAAACAAAAATCCCAAGCTCCCCAACAATTTATGTGTTTTCCAATTAAATATGTGTGCTTTTTTATTTTTATTTGTTTTTTTCCCTAAATACCTCAGTATCTCTCTAGCAGTAACTGCAGGGAATACAATACTGTCTTGGTAGTTAGGATGAGGAATACACAGGGCAGTGCACAGCACATCTACTGCTCCGTGTCTTGGATGATGGCTGAAACTAATAGTGCCACATCAGAGCCTCTCATTTTCACAGCTTATAATTCTGCCTGGGAAGAAATGTTTATATATACTTTTAAAAACATATGCAGTGAGCTCAGTCACTCTGTTTGTACACAGTCAAATCACAGGATCACAGGATGTTAGGGGTTGGAAGGGACCCAAGGAGATCATTGAGTCCAACACCCTGCCAGTGCCCAGCCACACAAGCTAGCAGAGATAAGAGACCTGGACATCCAAACAGGCCTTGAAAGTCTCCAGAGAAGGAGACTCCACAACCTCTCTGGGGAGCCTGTTCCAGTGCTCTGTGACAGTGAAGTCAGTAAAGAAGTTCCCCCTTGTGTTGAGGTGGAACCTCCTGTGCTGCACCTTACATCCATTGCTCCTTGTCCTATCACAGGGAGCAAGTGAGAAGAGCCTGTCCCCCTCTCCTGACCAGCCCTCAGATATTTATAAACATTTGTTAAATCCCCTCTCAGACTTCTCATCTCCAGACTAAAAATCCCAGGTCCTTCAGCCTCTCCTCACAAGCCATGCCCTCCAGTCCCCTAAGCATCCTCGTAGCCCTCCACTGAACCATCTCCAGCAGATCCCTGTACCTCTTAAACTGGGGAACCCAAAACTGAATGAAGTTTTCAAGATGAGGTCTCAAGAGGGCAGAGCAGAGGGGAAGGAGAAACTCCCTTGGTCTGCTGGATACACTCTTCTTAATACACCCCAGGATCCCATTGGCCTTCTTGGCCACAAGGGCACATTGCTGTCCCATGGCTCACTTGTTATCCACCAGGATTCCCAGGTCCCTCTCCACCCGACTGCTTTCCTGCAGATCACCTCCCAGTCTGTACTGGTGCAGTTTATTATTTCTTCCCAGGTGCAGGACTCTGCACTTGTCCTTTCTGTGCCCAGCTCTCCAGTCTGTCCAGGTCTTGCTGGATGGTTGCACAGCCTTCAGCTGTATCAGCCAAGCCTCTCAGTTTGGTGTCATCAGTAAACTTGATGAGCAATCAGACTTCTTCAGGACATGAAGAGCTAATGTGTGGATGCCCATCATTTGTCTGTGGGTCTGTTTGAATGTCTGAGCAGTTTGTAGTGCTTCATCTCAGATTTATTTTATTCACTTAGTGTGCAGCTTGAATTTAATGCCTTTGTGAAGTGATGGGTTTGCTGCAGTTGTATCTGCAACTCTGAACATCCAGAATTCTTGAATCAAGGTACTAAATGCTTAAATTGCACACCAAACCTTAACTGCTACATGCATTGAGGGGATGAGGACATTGCCTAGCTTATTAGTATCATCATTGCCCCAGCTCCCAGCTCATCCCTAAGTGCAAAGCAGCCCCATGTGTGCTGCTTCCTGGGGTGTGCCTGCTGTGCTCTAGCCCTCTGCTGCCTGCAGTGCCTGCTATTAATGCAGTATCTCTGCCAGCTTCCTTGACACCACTGCGCTTTATGAGAATGAGGAAAGATATGTCATTTGTGATTCCCAAGAATGTGATTCCTCTCTTGACCTGCATATCTCTGTTTGCAACCAGCCCCTCCCAAGCTTGAAGATATGCAGGCAGTTCAAGCTTCAGCTGCCTAGAGTGAAGAGTATGTTCCAGATTCAGGAAGAGTCAGAGAATCATTCCATCTTTATATCCATCCCGCTGTTGTCCGTGCACAGATATTGCAGTTACAGCACATACGTTGCAACCAGATGATTTAACAGACATCTGACAGCATAGGAAAGTGTTTATTAGTTGCATTAGTGTTGGAACAGATTATTATTTTTCTACTGCAGTCTACATGTTGCTTTAAGGTGAGTGAAATGCTACCAGCAGCAGCATAGACTTTCAGTCCTCGCTTTTCCCTTGGGATCTGAAGATCTTTCTGTTCTAGCTGAAAACAGCAGTTTAGGACTTCATTGTAGATAAATGATGCTTTTGATTTTTAACTAAGAAGATGCTCTGTTTCATTAAATTCTTCCATTTTGTCTCAAGAGAGAATTGATTTCTTCAAAGGAATAACCTCTTTCTTTAGGGCTATTGTTGTATTTCTGGCAATATCAGTGATGGCCAGTTCCAGTCATTGGGAGAAGCTGTTCAACATGCGGACTATTTTTATCTGCAGGGGAAATGAATTAACAGGATGCACCACCTGTCAAATTCACTCTCAGAGTTTCATTGCCAGCTGATCTACTGGTTAGTCACTATTCTTAAGGAACACACAGCTTTCAGTCATCCCTGGGAGGCCTCATGGTGCCAGCTTTCCCCCCACTCAACTGAAAGCGTGAGCCACAGTGTGCTGTGTGGCAGCACCCATTTTTGGATGGGGATTCACATGGAGCTCCAGGCAGACAAATCTATCCATGCTGTTGAAAGAGCTAGTGGTTCACATCTGCATCTTTCCATCAAAACAGACTTTTATGTCGTCCTAATATCTGCTCCAATAATAGTACTCCTGAGAGGACCCCTGACCACTCAAAGGACCTTGGAACTCCCTGAATCTGACTGACCTTAGTAATGAGATCATATCTCCTTTTTGTTCCTACTAAAGCTTGTCTTATTACTGCAAGGGAATAGTTCAGATGTATGCCAACTTTTACACATCCAGAAGTAAGCCAGCTAATGTGTACTGCAGTTTGTCATAAGGCAAAAGGCCAGGTTTTATTTATACAGGCACCTTCTATGTGGGGACTTCCACCTCCATTGAGTTGTGCTGGAAAATAGCTACAGGAGACACACTCAGGCAGGACTGTGCAACTTTTATGGCTTTTAAATAATGTTCCAGTGCTATAAATCTGTACAAAGGATCATATGTTATGAACCAAGTGCTAGCCTATAATAGAAGGGTGAAAGAGGATGACAGTTATGGCAGAGTAGTCCTGTGGTGTTTATTCAGAAAGATGCCAAGCAGCTACTCCCTATGAGACATATCACATCCTGTGAAGACTATTAGAAAAAGTATATATTGGACAGAAGTGTCAAGAATAAAGAGTTAATGCCTTTTACATACTGCCTCTGCTATCATGATAATACGGTGTTCATCTTAGATTTAGCCCTTTCCTTGATTTTATGCTTAGTATTCACATCTGTCTTCATACAGGTGTAATTTAGATTTTTGAGGCCAAAAGAGACCATTATGATCAAGTAGTCTGTCCTGAATGGCAGAGGCCATAGACTTCCAGCTATGCTTGTGTCTACGTTACATCTGTCTCCTCTGGCTGACTTCCAGCAAGTTACTGAGAAAGTCTGGATTCTCCTACTTCTATTACTTGTTCACTCTTTCCACCTCGCTTTTGTTATGTTTGCTGTTACCTGTCTCCTGCTCCTTTTGGCAGTTTCTGTCATGCTTCGTGCAGATGGAGCCCCTTTACTCTTTAGTTAATTACTCTCCTGTTCTTATAATAAAGCCCAAAGACTTCTTTTCCAGTAAGGAAAAATGATTTTGTGTTAATTAGCCTCTGTGCATATGGTTAGAGGGAAAAAAAACCACCAAAAAACAGAGTTTTGTATGGTGGGGCAGTGGGAGTCCTGAACCTAATCTGTGCTATATGTCATGGATTCATGAAGCTGTTACATACCATAATTGCTTTCAACTCTTATTTTCCATTGCAGGTGCTATGCTTTCATTATAACCTGAGAAATGAGAGTTGTTTCCTTAGTACAGTGACCTGGCTTTAGAAGAAACTGTTTTTTGATTCCTGCTCCAATTATCTGTTTCTTTTGATACCTTTTGTCCTTGCCTGCTGAAATAATAAAAAATCTGAAGTAATTAAAATTAAACAGAGTAAGTGCATTTACACTTTGCAACATGATAGCTACATAAGGAGTTTGAAATGCTGCCTCTAGAACCTATTTAAAGCTTACTGAGCAGTGATGAGGAAGTGTCCTGCCCACCTGTCTGAAGCCTCCATTTTATGCTTCGATGACAAGTATGTGGAGTATCAGGACTTCTAGAGGTGGTCCTAAGTTCCCTATCTAGTTAAGCAAGTAGGTGGCTTTGATGGCCTCCAGTCTGAAATCATCTTTACCTTAAGTCTGGGCATCTTAAGTCAACCACAAAGTATGGTCAGGCATCTTTCCAGACAAGCAACACAGACAGGTATTGTTGGGAGATCGTTTTACTAAGTGAAAATAGACGTTTAATTTAACTGTAGAAGAAGAGCAGTGATTGTATTTGGTATGTTTTGTACACTGGGCACATAGATTTGTTTTCCTTGAAACAATTGTTCAGCGTCTTGGAAAAACCTAATTTTTTAATGTCATCTTTTCCCATTAGTGGAGCCTAATAGGTATTGCACTGGCAGACTGGGTTTCTGTAGTGTGCAAAAGTTGCTTGTAAATGCTAGATCCTTATTTTGTCATTTAATTTACATAACCACCATATGGCAACAGTCCATCTACCACATACTGGCTGTAACTAATTTTAACATTATTATTCATCTTTCTTCCTATAACAGAAGGGAAGAACTGCTGTTCAAAGTTGTGTATGTTACTCAACACGTAGTAAAATGGACTGTTCTCCCTTAGATATAATACAGTCTCATCCATCCAGAGCCAAAAACTGGAAAACAGAATGCATAGAACTGGAAAACTGGACTAATTCCTGAGTTGTTTCTGTGTCTTTAATGACTTGTTGTTTCTCTGCTTATCCATTGGAAATGTGCTGGTGGTAGTCTGTTAAGCAGAGTGGTACAACTTGGGAATAGCTGTCTAAATAAGTGGTTAATAATGGAGAAAAATGAGTGATGCTGTCTGTTGGAAAGAGCAGAGGAGAAGCTGGCCAAGATCTAGATTAGCTGACTGATCTATAAGATGTACTTTCTAAGCCAAATCATTAAGCCTTGAAAGCTAGCTATTAATCATCCATAAAGGCTTTTGTATCCTTGTAGAGCATTGCCTATAGAAAGCTCTATAGCTCTGAAGTTTGCAGAGGAAATTGGTGAGTGAAGGCAGCCACTCCGGACTGAGTAAAGCCTGTGTGCTAACCTGGGGAGAGATGAGAAACAAGAACACAGCACGGCATAACAGTCTAGTTAGTGAAAGAGGCTGACTTCTTAGGCTGAAGAGATTGCTCTTAAAGGATGCAGGATGTTAGCATTTCTGGATATTTTTGTTTGTTTGTTTCAGTAACATTGGCAAGCTAGAATGGTAGGGCTGCAAGGGACTTTTGGAGTTTATTCCAAAGCAGAATTGGTTGTCTTTCTTGATGAAGGTTTATCTGTCCTCTTCTTTAGTCCGTTCCCGTGTTTCATTATTCATGATAACAGAGGAAATTCTCTTGTCTTGCAGTGGAAACTTTCCTGTTAACATTTAAGCCTCTTACATTTTCCTTTCTCCTATATAGACAAAAGGAACTAGCTGATCAATCATTCTCTACAGCAGCATTTTGTGTTTGAGGGATGTTAGCATGTTTGTCTGAATTTTATGTTCTTTAGACTCAAAAACACACTGCTCCATCTTGCCTCTGGACTCATGTTTCCTAGGACTCTCCTTGCAGCTCTTTTCTGTGTTTCTCCCAGTTGGCCCATATGAGCTTTAACTTATTTACTGGCAGTGTGCATGTGCAGCCCAGACAGTAACTGTGTCTTGAGCTACCTCAAGAGAAGCATGGCCAGAAAAGCAAGGGAGCATATTCTCCTCTACTCTACTCTTATCAGACCTCGCCTGGAGTACTGTGTGCAGTTCTGGAGCCCCCAACACAAGAAGGACATCAAACTATTGGAGTGAGTCCAGAGGAGGGCCATGAAGATGATCAGAGAGCTGGAGCACCTCTACTGTGAGGACAGGCTGTAAGAGTTGGGGCTTTGAGGAGACCTTAGAGTAGCCTTTCAGTATATGAAGGGGGCCTACAGGAAGGCTGGGAGGGACTATTTAGAAGGTCTTGTAATGATAGGACAAGGGGTAATGGGTTTAAACTGGAAAAAGGGAGATTCAAACTAGATGTTAGGAAAGGATTCTTTCCAGTGAGGGCGGTGAGACATTGGAACAAGTTGTCCGGGGAGATTGCGGATGCTCCCTCCCTGGAGGTATTGAAGGTCAGGTTGGATGAGGCCTTGAGCAACCTGTCCTAGTGGGAGGTGTCCCTGCCAGTGGCATGGGAGTTGGAACTGGATGATTTTGAGGTCCCTTCCAACCTAAACCATTCTATGATTTAACTTTGTATTGTGAGAACAAGGTAGTTTCACAGATGTGGCTGGGAGTACAGAGTAAGCAGATTGTTTCCTTAAGTTTTGCATACTCTATTTCAGCTCTTAGGTGCATGCAAAATCCTGTTGGTACCTAAAGAAACCTGCTATAACTTGATGTTGACTTAATGTTTGATATTGTGTGACATTTTCTACATAATTGATTTTTAGTCAACTATTTCCTGTTCTGCAATTGTGTGGTTCATTTACTTTTATAATATCTGCTGCCTAGCCCTGTTTGGGTACATTTTAGTAGTTTGGTTGTTTGGGGTTGTTTGTTTGTTTTCCCTCCAGATCTTATTTCCATTTTTGCCAAGATGATTTTGTCCTTTGCAATACTTTCATTTCCTTCTAGGTTCTTGCCATCTGTAAATTTAATATGCATTCTCTGAATCATGGAGTAAATACTGAAATGTATTGCAGCCAGGACAGACCCCTGGAGAACCCCATGTGACACATCCTTCTGTTCCGAGCTTACTCATACATGGCAATGCTCTGCAATAGATGTAAACCTAAATTCCCACTTTGAGAGTTTGCTAGCTACAGGATTGTCATTTTTACTTCCTCCTGGCTGTATTTACATTAGTTAATTCTCTCTGCTTCATTTTGTGGAAACATATCTAATTGTGACATCTAAAGCATTAGCCACAGATAGAATCACTACTTTCAAATATAGATCCCAGCCTTTATTCCTCACATCTGGGGAAAGGAAAATTTGCTATTGCATATTGTTGAGGTCTGTTTGCAAAGGACAAATTGGCTGATACACTGGAAGAAAGGAAAGACTGTGGTGTTGTACTCCCCTTTCCAACTATAATGAGATAAAACTTATCTCAGTTGGCAGCAGGTCCTGCAGGTTTAAGTGAAGGTGGCCCATTTAGGCCATCTTGCTTTTTCTTTAAATACAATTTTTCAGGGAAGACAACTTGTTTTGTTGCATATCTGTATTTTATACCCTTTCCAATTGTTCTGGAACATTGGTCTATCAATCTTTGGCACCTGTCTCAGGTGATCTTGTGTCATCAGAGCAATAGCTGCCTCCTCACTCTTGAACACATTGAGTGTCACAAGAACTTGATAGACTGTTTAGGATGACTGAGTTAGCTGGCTGATGGGATGGGAAGACCTTTTTGTGTAGTTGTGTTGCTCTGGTTTTCTGCTTTTGCTGCCAGTGATCTTATGGTTCCCTTTATCCTTCGTTTGGCTTTACCCTGTTCTCTTTGGAGACTTTCTTTGCTTTCCCTCTTTGATCTCTTTTACTGGCCGTCTTTTGCACCTGTCCTCCCTGCAGGAGGACATTTGGTATGTGGGGAGGTGAGGAGGCTTGTTATTCAAAATATCTCCCATTTTTCCACTCCTTTCCTTCCTCCACACTTCCTGCTCTACTTCTGGCAGTGGTGAAGCCTCCTGGTGTGAAAGACTCCATCCTTGCTCCTGTGGTAGGGAAAGCACAGAGGGCAGTCCTCTTTCTCTCTCTGTAGGGTGTGATGGGAATGTGAGTCAAAGATTTTTATATTATGTGCTTATACAAAGTAATATTTTAATGTGTCATGGTGTGAAATACTCTCCAAATACCAAATGTGTGAAGTTTTTCTGTTTATTTCGGGGATTTATTATTTTATTTAATCTTAAAGCAAACTTTATTTGAATAAAAACTAGAAAAATATATTTTCAAATTGAGAGAACTTAAAGCTCTTAAGAAAGATTAAAAATTAAATGGAAAAAAAAACCAACAAAACAAAAACCAAGTAAAAAATCAGTTAGCTGCTCCTTCAGGTGAGTCCTTGCTTTAGACAGCTCAGTGACTTGCTGATGTAGAGCAAATTCTGTCCAACCTCCTCTTCATTGGGAAGTTCTTGTTCTCCCTTGGGACTGGCTGGCTCCATGGTACTCATTGGCATCTACTCTTTCCATTAAATGACTCCATTGCCTCATCTGTTGACTTATGCTTCCTTTAAGCAGAGTAAACAACTCCCCAGAGCAGACTGAGTTTCTTTCCTCTTAAGTTCTGGCTAACACAGTATTTCTAAAATAAAATTACAAGAACATAGCAGCAGCAAATAAAATGGAATCAGTCTCAGGGCATTTGAGAAAGAGGGATTGTGCTGAGCATCAGTGGGTGCATTGGGGAAGAATATTTGAACGAGATGTGTGTGGTTACAGTTCTGTTTTGCTAGAAGGACACTCCTAATGAAACAAGATAAATGAAAACCAGGATTCTGAACACCATGGCTCATCTGGGATTTTGGAAGATGAGGTTAATAGTGAAAGCAGACTGTAATTTTACTTAAATGTCCCCAGTGACTACAGTATTATTATTTATTTATGCCAGTGCCCACAATTTGCTGAACACTTTCCAAAAAGGAAAAGACAATCTCTGGTCTGAGATCTTGTGGTCTAAAGACTGAGAGAAGAGAGTTGATGCAGATTAGCTGTATTTGTTGAATTTCTGATGTATCAGGAAGGTGATTGCTTATCTGATACTAATGGAGACATCTGCTTAGGATTGATCTGTTGTTTAAGAAGAGGGTAGATTGTTGTTTTTTTTTTTTGTTTTCCTAAATTAAGAAAGATTTCTTTTACTAGCTTCACTATTTCGTCAGAATTTATAACATTTTCTGTATAATACCAGTTATAAAAAGATTAACAAGGTGCAAAAATGTGTATCTTAATCTAAACTAGCACAGCTGTAAGGCAAAAACATTACTGCTGTGGTTAAATGACTCCTCTTATACCAGGTATGTGGGATATTTGAAAGAAGGTTGCAGTCATACTTGAAGAAAAGACTGTCAGGGAAGAAGCTGAGTTGAACTGAGGTGCCTGACTGACTTTCTCTTGACACCTGGTGTTGGAGGACAGTGTGTGTTGTTTCTCCTTCAGTTCTAGCCTTTTCTACACTCCTCTTGAGATATTATTGAGTAGTTGTAGGACTGAAATAATTTTGCCCCTTAGGTCTTGTTCAGACAGCTGCCGCTATAAATTGGTTATAAGCAGATGTTGTTTTAGTGGTATTTTTTTTCAATATTAGCTCTTGCATAGGAAGGTTGGAGAAATTAAAAGCTCTTTGCCCATAGTGCTGTAAGTGTAGATGTGTGGCTGCACTTGTTTCAGAGTATCTCTTTCTGTGCAGCTGACCCTCTTGTCTTCAGCAAGTTCTTCACGCTGCAAACCCTGGTCCTTTCCACTCTCTTGGACGCTTTGGCAAGTAATGCTGCTTCCTGCAAATGTGTATTGGTTAGAGGAGGCAGCTGCCTGACTTGAGCAGAACCTTGTTGCTTCTCTGTCTTTTCCCGTGTTTGTAAGCTTAAAGGTGGGAGTTGGGATAACCTACTGCATGGTACAAGCTGCAGGACTTCCCCACGGAAGTTCATTACTGAGTCTGAAGTTTGTAAGTGAGCTGCAGGCATGCCTTTTATGAAAGTATGTCATCTTAAATGCTCCATGAGAATCAGAACCTAGCCTCACTTTTTTTCAAACAGCTTTTATTTAAATTCCATCTTACTCTGAGCAGGTTGAATTTTCTGATGGAAATAGGTTAGAATTTTTCTCCCTGATTTCTTGTTATACTTCTGAAGATCATAGCAGGCCCCCTAATGAGCTTATTTTTCATTTGGTGTCTCTCTTAAACTAGAGTCATTGAATTACAGGATACTGCTTTTCTATATCTAGGTGTTTGACCTATATTCTTTGTTCAGATGAAACTAGCACTTTTGTCACCACAGCCTGTGTTGAGCTGACCTATTCTTACAATTTAGGATGCTGCTGGAGTGTGTACTTTAGCTGCAGTGATTCTTTTGTATCCAGTTCAATGGTAAAGGTATTTCATAGTGTTGAGACAAGAATAGAAACTGTGCAACGCTGCTTAAACTACTTCTGTTTAGAAGTGCCTAAATCCAGTCTCCATTTGAAATCCATTTTATATTCAAGCATCTGCATGATGAACTAGATGATCTTACAATGTTTTCTCATTTTGTTTCTCTTACAACTCTGCAGGGATTTTTTTTTTGGTGTAAAAGTTGTTTTTAAATGTAGTCCAGCAGCATGATGTAAAATACCTCATCCAAACCTGTTACAATCGCTGTTATCAACTAAACTTCTAATCTCTTCCAGTAATGGTATTTGTGTGACAAAATCTGTTCTCTCTAATTCTTACTGAATGGCATTAATTATGCTACCATACTCTTAACTCATGGCAAATGGCATCCCTATCAGCCTTCTGTCATTTTGTGTGCAATCAATACCAGTCTCTCCCTTCAGGTCATCTTTTTTAACCTTCTTAATCTCTAATTAACTGTCTACATTACATCTTTTTTCCACATTTTATCAATATTTCTTAAAAATCAATGTCAGTCTTCTCCCAGGCTGTCTTTTTTTTTCTTGAAGAAGCTCAAGGACAAAGCTCTTCTACTTCCTGGGGAAAGCTGAGGCTGCGCAAACTATTCACACAGGTTCTTTTACCGGATGCTGAGAAGTCCTCTGAGCAGCAGTTTTGTTATACCTGGATATATGCAGTGGAGAAAGGTCTTTCAGGTGAACCTTTATACTCATTAGACTGTAATATGGAAAAATTGGTTGGACTGTAAGCTCTGCAATGTCTTAAAAATATCTTGGTGAGACCTTATACAGTTGCCTGTCATGGCAGTGTTGGTATGCAATCAGATGGACAGCATGAGAAAGGCACCATGTAAGTCCCTGATCCTGGCCTTGAGCTGGGAGACAAGCTATATCCTGTGCCCCAGCCCACTCTTGACTCACTCCTTCTACTGGACTTTGTGTACCTTTCTTTCAGGTAACAAACTTCTGCTTGCATTTCTGAAAAACAAAGGAGAACATCTGTGCTTGTCTGGTAGATGTCAAGCATCTCAGCTGAAGATATTGCTTACAAATGGTACATGTAGCTGTTCAGTCTGGTCAGGCTTACGAGCCACAGCCTGAGGCTTCTCCATCCACTCATGCAGTCACAGGATGCATGTGTGTGCTTAGAGACCCTGATAGAGGATAATCCATCACAATAAAGGCATGTGGGAAGTAGAAGAGATTAATTTGATTTAATTGTAATAACTTTTTTGATGCTTTGCAGTCCTGCATTTAATTGGTTTGACCTATTGTAACAAGGACCTTTACTGTGATAAACTAAGGTATTGTCACTGTTACTTGCAGTTTGAGATTGGTAGTAAGGTGTGTTCCAATAAATTTAAGGCTTATTGGAAGATTCCAGTAAGAGAAATTGGGACTTTCCTGAAAGTTCAATGCAGAAGCTAAATAAGATCATTGGATGTGAAAGAATAAAAATGATAAAGTCTATATCATTCATTGCTTTGCTAATTGGTGTAAAAAGCCAATGTATAAACAATTTTCTTCTCTTGGTTTTTGGGCACTGGGTCTGTTTGCTGTTTCTTCACTCCTCTCTGACTCCTCACTGGTTACTAACCTTGACTGACCAGTTAACACATGAGATCTTGCTGGGGAGATCCTGTCTGAAGAGAGAGAGGGTGGCATTGGCTCCTCCTGGGCTTTGTTCCTTTTTCCAGGGGGGAAGTTCGGATTTCTGTATTATTTCTAAACTGTATATAATTGTAAATATATATAAATATATCTTGTGTACATGCTTGTAAATTTAGCTTTGCTGTAAAATTTATCTTACTTTCAAGCTGTCTGAGCCGGTCTGGTAAACTTTAANACTAAGGTATTGTCACTGTTACTTGCAGTTTGAGATTGTTATTAAGGTGTGTTCCAATAAATTTAAGGCTTATTGGAAGATTCCAGTAAGAGAAATTGGGACTTTCCTGAAAGTTCAATGCAGAAGCTAAATAAGATCATTGGATGTGAAAGAATAAAAATGATAAAGTCTATATCATTCATTGCTTTGCTAATTGGTGTAAAAAGCCAATGTATAAACAATTTTCTTCTCTTGGTTTTTGGGCACTGGGTCTGTTTGCTGTTTCTTCACTCCTCTCTGACTCCTCACTGGTTACTAACCTTGACTGACCAGTTAACACATGAGATCTTGCTGGGGAGATCCTGTCTGAAGAGAGAGAGGGTGGCATTGGCTCCTCCTGGGCTTTGTTCCTTTTTCCAGGGGGGAAGTTCGGATTTCTGTATTATTTCTAAACTGTATATAATTGTAAATTTATATAAATATATCTTGTGTACATGCTTGTAAATTTAGCTTTGCTGTAAAATTTATCTTACTTTCAAGCTGTCTGAGCCGGTCTGGTAAACTTTAATTTGGGAGGTGATTTCCTAAGCCCACCACAAGGTGACATTAAGAAGAGATCAACTAGTTGGTGGCACATGGCAGAAATACACAATCATTTTCCAGTTTTCTTGCTGTTTTTATGAACCACACATACACTGATTTTCTTAATCTGCTCTGGCCTGAGAAGCTGGGGCTCCTTGTTAATACTCTGAACAAGAGATTTTTTTGAGTAAAGTGAAACCATTTTCAGGTGTAAGTATCTGAATTGGGTTATAGTGTCATTTGCTACACGTGACAAAAAACTGTGACTGAACAGATAAAGGTTGAATGCTATGCTGTGAACTTCTGAATTTACATAAAGTGTTAGCTTTGTGATGCTCAGGATTTAAATGTTCAGATCTTCCAGTGTCCAGTATTCCCAAAACACATGGCAGTACGTGATTATTTTAGTAAACTGATCCTCTTGAAGAGAGAGGAGAAAAAGATTTGGGCTTGGCCAGGTTCCTGTTGATTTCAAACTGGCATGTTTGTATCATCTCCTTCCTGCTGCCCACATAACAGACACTAAAATATAATGCCTTGCTTTCAATTTTATAGTTGAGTTTGGCTCAACTATAGTGAGTCTTGTCTAGCAAATCTGTCAGGAAAAAAGATCTGTATGTGCAACTGGATATAATTTCATCTTTGACTTCCCTACCATTGCTAGTTATCTGTGAAAGAAATGTGAGATCCTTATGATATAATGTATTTGGCTGGATACATTAGAGGCAGTAGTATGCAAAGCTGTCACTGTCACACAACATTTAAACTGGTTGTATTGTACTCCAGCCCTCATCTGCCCGTTTTGTCTCGGCTCTGGAACAATGTATATTATCTGGTTTGTCAGTATGCTCGCTGTGACTACACTTGCCATGGAGTTTGCCAACTAAACAGACATTGGCAAAATCCTTCTCCATTGTGTGTCCAAAGCAAGCAGACTGCTGGGGTAAGCACTCCGTCCTGATGTTGTTTAGATGCTTCTTTTGCCCGAAAACCTCATCAGGTGGGCTTCCACTCTTGAGCTAGTTATTTTTCTCAGACCTATGGCTAGATTTCTCTGTCCATATAGCTGTAAACTATTGTATGGTCTGATCAGCCTCAAAAAGAGTGGAAATTGGAAGCAGCTGCATCTCACTTTGTTATGTTCCCACTTCCCACAGGCTTTGCAGTGTGCAGCTGCAGAACGAGGTCTGTGCTTTGGCATGAACTGTTTTCCATAACATTTTATTAGCATAATAAAATACACAGAAAGTCCATGTTTTCAACTGGTTTTCACCTCTAATTGATTGGTACTTACTACTACTGGCAATATCTTCTTAGTGTTCCAGAGGTGAGAAGCAAGGTACAAGATGTACATTCCTGATGTGGAATTCAGTCATTATGTAGGCTCATTTCAGTTGCTAAAACTTAAGCACCTAATTCCTTTTATGAGGCTACAGGGTATCTGCTTGCCTCTTGCTGCCACTCCAGAAAACTGGAGGTTTCCCATATTGCCTGTGTCATTTCTCTGGACTGCACTTCCTTACTAACATTACTAGACACCTTTTATGGTTACATAACTAGGCTGTACTCTTGGTGACTTTCATCCCAACATCCCTGTCCAGTAGCTGCTTAACCTTGAAGGTTTCTAAATGGCTTTGAATCTCTTTTTCAACTCAGCCTGCAATGCTGCTTGCCTTCCCAAGCCTCACTGGATCCCAAAATTAGGCAGAGAGGCATGCAGAACTATTTGAACTGAGCCTGCCTTACAAACCTCCAAAACTGTGTCCCACCCAAGTGTTATGTGTAAGATGTTTCTAATGAACCTCTCGCATTTAATATTGTGGCTGTAGCACTCGCCTAGGAGGCAGAGAGATGCCCTTCTCCACCTAAGGGATTTTAGACTTCTTTACTAGCAAAGTGCTATGGCCATGAGGCAGCATGAGGTTTTTTCAGTGAAACCCAGAAAGGAATAAATCTCAACAGTCCCATGAGGATTTATCTGTGGAGAGGCAGGGCACAGTGGAATGGGAAGACTGGGGTTGTGACCACTGTTCTTAGTTCTTTCCACTGAGTGGCTGTTCTCAAGTTTCAGAAGGGGCTCAGGTATCTGACTCTGGATTTTATTCTGCCTAAAAGTTAGATGCTGCTACCTGTAAATTCTTTACTGAACCTAACTCAAAAGGAGTAAGAAAAACTATCTGAACAGTTCTATACTTCTAATGATCTCTTACCTATCATTGCAGTTGTTCACCCTGTAACGTTGATGGGTAAATGTCAGTGCTGGCAGCTTTTGTGATTTCTTTTTTTTTTTTTTTTTTTTTGGCTGTAAGTCTTGTGAAGTATGTGGTCATTTGTAAAGACATGGAAGGTAAAAAAATACCCAGATACACTAAATTCCATTAAAAAAAGAAATCCAAAATACCTTTTTTTTCCTTCAGTTGTTATAAAACCTTTGAAATTCGTCTTCAGTGGGAAGCTGAGACTAAGGAGACAAATGTGACTCCAAGTGTAACAAATGGCCAACGTTCCTAATTTCAGCTAATACAACTCTGAGCCCTGACATGACTTTTTCATTGAATCGTAGCTGCGCAACTGAACCTGAATGAGTTATAGAAAAGTCTACTGAACGCTAGAAGTGGTCAGTAGATGGTGTGGGTATCAGAAGGATCTAGCTGGAAAACAAGAAATCTCTCAGGTCATTCCAGAATGGATCGATGGTTTGTTCACCTGATATTACAGATCACTCAGTCCTAGGTAACCTACTGTCTAGAAAACTTTTAAGTGAGGCTTTATTGCAAGATTAAGGGGTGTGTTGACTGTTTCATAGAATCATAGAATGGTTTAGGTTGGAAGGGACCTCAAGGATCATCCAGCTCCAACCCCCTGCCATAGGCAGGGACACCTCCCACTAGAGCAGCTTGCTCAAGGCCTCATCCAGCCTGACCTTAAACACCTCCAGGGAGGAAGCATCCACAACCTCCCTGGGCAACCCGTTCCAGTGCCTTACCACCCTCACTGTAAAGAACTTCAACTCCAGGGGAACATTGCGGGGTGATTTTGCATGCAGTCAGAGCCCACAGATAAGTTTTCTTCTTTTAAGTGTGATATTTTAACTTAATTTTGATTTAATATTTCTTCCCACTGCAGAAGAATTGTTATGTGGAGGATATACAGGCACTGTGATACCAAATACAATGTATCAGGTTGTAGTAATACTGTTAGTACCAGGTGTATCATTGAGAGCTGCTGTGGACTGTGCAGTTTCTAAATTCCGAAAGAAATGGTGAAACTTTATACAAGCAAGTAATTCCAGCAGATTAAAATGTGCTCTTTTAGCAAAGCCATTTTTCAAAGCAAGGCTGTTAATGGATACAAATGCAACGAGGGCATGTTTTAAGTCTTTAATAATTTGTATGCTCTAAATAGGCAGTGCTGTTTTGAAGGGATGATTATTAAGAAAAAGATCCTTAGGCAAACATGAAGTGTGTGAGAAGAAAAAAGTCTGAATGTCTCTATTGGCTGTTCATTTAATCTCAAAATTAAAATTGACTTCACAGAGTAAAAACTTTAAAAATTCACCCAATTAGCTTCTCGAGAGATTTGAAAATTAGGTGTAAAAGTGGAAAGTTTAACTGGAAAATACCAGATTAAATGACTTGGTTTTATTTTAGTAAATATGCATGTGCTTTAATCTTAACTTCGTTTTACTCAGTTAAACTCTCTTCAGGGTTGATGTGAGAGAAGCACTTCAGAATTCCAACAAGATGAGCTTGAGTCAAATGTTTCCTTGCAAGACTGCAGTTATAAATGTTAAGCATTAAAATCCGGTTTCTACAAAAGCTAATTTGTGGGATGTATCTTAGCCCAAATGGCCTCTCCTCCAGAAACATGCACCTGCAGACAGAAAGTAGATTTCTAGAAAATACCTATCTGTTGAACACCAGTACCGGCTCACTTCGACTTCAGGTTCCTCTCTGGAAGCTGTACAGAGAGATTTTCATGCCCCTGTGGGGCTGCAGGAAGAGAAACTCTTGTGCTGATTGAAGGTAAAACCTTGTTCCCAATTAAGTGGTATGCTTGCATTTCCTTTCCCCAGGGTATGTGAGGCTGCAGAGCTCCTCTCTTTCAGCTGTGTGAGCACCAGCACATTTGTGCTGACACTGGTCTAGATTAAGCAGAGAGGCTGGATTTAGGTGGAAATGATCATGTAAGATGCTTGTGCTGACACAGGCACGTCTGGTTGTGTAATCACAGCAGATACTCAGCCCACTTGTGCAAAGGCACCTTTGATGCTTGCCGTGACCCTCTGTAGGACCATGCTCCGTGCACTGGGAGGAAGACCATGGCCTGTGCATGGGCCTGAGTGGTGGTGGAAAGCTGTGAAGCTGTCGTCTTCTCTCCCTTTGAAAAGCCCCTGCATGACTGGCAGCCTTTTCACAAATGATGGAGAAGCTATGACTTAGAGCAGGAGCATATGAGCTACCTGCACAAAGGCTGTGGAGTGGAGCACTGAGGGCAGCTGGGAAAGGCAAACCCCTCTAGACCTTCTGACCAGGAAATCTGTCTGAAACGGGCAAAAGTTTTAATTACATAATTTAAATATCAGCAATGATGTTGGTCCATTCATCTAGACTGTCCTATCCGTAGATGTCTAAAGCTAGTGTTCCCTTGTTAGTTTTCTGACACTGTGGTCAATGGAGAGAGACTACCACATCAACAAGTTGATTCACCAAACTTTTTAAAGATATCTGTTTGAGGGTAGAATAGGTATCTTGAAAGAGTTTGTTAAATTGACTTGTCCATGTGGTAGTCTCTCTCCATTGACTTAGAAGACCGTTCCTTTTTGTGGTCTATTAAAAAAAAATACAGAGTAACTGTTACATGCCTCAGCCAGTGGGGCACTTGAATCTTGGTCCCCAGAGTTCCTGGAGGACCACTGCCAGTCCTGAAAATTTGTCACAGATCATGATGCACTATGCAGCTTTCAGCTTAGTGGTAAATATATTTAGCATGCTCCTCACCCGTGACCTGCAAACCTGAATCAGAAAGCAAACATTGTAACTAACTAATGCATACTAGCTAGACCTTGTAAAACTAACACTATGTCATGACATGGATAATCTCATTTAGTGTGTGCTAAAGCGACTGGGTTTTATTTCTGCTCATTGTTTCCTGTGTTTGAGGTTGAAAAAAAGAATCTGTGTTAATACTTATGAACTAATAAGTAATAATGATACCTTACCACACTATTTAAATACAATCCTTTTCTCATTTCAAAATGAGTAAGAAGCATAACATATTGTAATGTTAACTTTGTAGAAATAAAGCTACCAGGCCTTAGTGAGTACAGTTTCTATTTAGACTAGCATACAGTAACTGCAGGGAGGAAAGCTTGGTTTTAAGTCTTTGATTTGTAAATCCATTGGTAGGTCACTGAAATAGTATGATTTAATATGATTGATAATGTTTCTTTCTGATGATCAATGCACCAGTATTTTTATAATCTATCACGTGGTGTTTATATGACTTTCCCCCTTGTTATTAGGAAATGAAAGTGGCAGAAGGGAATGGGACTATTGACTTGAAGCCACTGCTTCCATGGGCTGTCATCCAGCAGTGAGCAGTAGTGCTTAGGTAGATCTGTCTGCACCAAAAGGGTTCCTGACAGATCTGGCAGAAGCTTGATTTTTATGAAAATTGTGGATATTTTATAACATTCCTTTCCCCCCACATGTCTGAGAATGATTATGTGCTTCAAATTCTGTTCTGTGAAGCAAAAATTATAGAAAGAGATGTTTGGGACACTTGGCACATAGACACTTCAAGATAAAATGTATCCCCTGGCCTGAAACTGATGAAAATCTTTATTATTTTCTTAGTGCTTGTAGAATATTTGTGTAACTAGCCTTCTGAAGGCATAATGTCCCAAGCAGCAGAGACATGGGACAGTTACTACAGCCTCCTACAGTGCTTGAGCAACAGGCTGAAGATATTTCTAGTCAATGCATTTATCTGGACTCATTCTTGAACATGCTGTCTTGCCCAGTGGGTATTTTTTCTTCTGAAGCAGAAAACACTGCATGAGAGGGAGAGATGATGTGTAGGGCAAGTCACTTAGGAGCATCTGCTAATGGGGTGAGAAGTAAGGGCCCCATGTCCAGGCTGTTCCTAGTCCAGGAGTGTCATCTGTAACTAGTCTGGTCCTGAGGTCTTAGTGCCTAATGCAACTAGAGAATTTTGGTTTCATCTGAGAGCATGGTCCTGTTGATTTGGTCTCTGCAGCTCCAGGTGTCATCCCAGTTGGTTTGGTAGTTGAGAGGCCAGGGGTTTGCAGCTGACTTTTGCCCTGCTTGTTATATCCCTGGTGGTTCCACCTGTACTTAGAGGTGAAAAAGAGGTTTGCCTCAAAACAACTCTCCTAATCCAACCTAAAATGCAAATCAATGTAGAAATGTGCAATGAAGCCCATCTTGGCATGTACTTGAAATGAGGGCAGTTCCTTGATGTCAGGGAGTGCTAGTTTCAATCGCTGGTTGCGAGTTACAAAGAGGATGCCTGTGTGTGCTTCTGTTGTGGCAAATGAGTAGTACAACTATGAAATTGGGAGAAGGAATCTGCTTCCAACAGTTTCTTCTCTTGCATATCTCTTGCCCATCATTTTCAAATTTCCTTTGATTTTTGAAATGTTGAGTAAAACACAAACCCAAATCCAACAACAAACCGACTTAAGAGCATTTAGAGAGTAAATCAGATTTTAGAAAAGGAGGAAGAAATGCCACCAATGAAGTGCCTTTTAAGAACTGGAAATGCTTCTGCTGCAGAAGTGTTCCTACTTAGTAAGTGGCTAGTAGAACACTCAGTTATACTGTTAGTGATTACCAGTCTTCAGGTCACAGTTAAGCAATGAAGCACAAGAAAGTGAGAATCATTAACCTTGATATCAATGACGTGACAAAGTAGATTTTAGATATCCTAGGTTAATTTTTTAAGACAAGAAAACACTGCTATCATAGGAGTACATTGCTTTGTTGTTTTTTCTTGATTCAAATAATGTCATTGATTGTTTTGTACTTTAAACAGAGTTTAAATAATGAAGGGTTTTATTAAGATTACCTTATCATTGTTAAATGAAGATAATTCCCAAGCTGCAGATGCAGACCAGAATACTGGATGAATGTTACATCATTGTACATTTAATCTTTCTCCTAACAACACTGATAGGGAGTTCTCTGTTGTCTCAGTAGCACAGAGCAAATATGGTTGCACGTATGTTTTCTGATCCTTCACTGTATTAAAAAAAGCTCAGTCTTCACTTAGATAAGATAGAATCAGATGCAGTACTTGCAGTCGGTAACCAATAAACACTGTGAAACTTCCATCTGAAACATGCCATGCATCATGCTAGGTCTTATTTAGTTGCACTATCTGTCTTTGAACTTCAGTCCAGTCCTGGAACTCTGCCCCTTGAGGCAATACTGGAAGAGTATTTAAGACTGTAGCCTTCATCTGATGTGGGGTATGTTTATCTTAGGTTGTGTGGGGCAATGCACATCTATATAGCAAAATATTTGGTGCTGATGAGTTGTTGTCCACACCACATGCGGATCACTTCAGCCTAGCCCTAGTTTGGTCTGTTAGTTGCTGTAACACTTTAGGTGCAATCCTAGATCGCAACCTCAATTTCTCTTTTCCTCTGAGAGGAATCCAATCCATAAACCCTAAGTGTTCTTTGTTACATTAACCAAAGCATGTAGTAAGTGGGGACAGTTAGGAGTTTTACTTCAAAATTGCACTCATGATCCAAGCTGAAATGTTAATGTGAACTCCCCCACAAAGTGCCATATGGATGTAAAAAGTCATCATATGTGAATCTTGAGCAGCAGCTCGATTACATCTTGTTAATGTGCAAGTCAAGACGGAAGAAATCCAATTATGACCGTTCCTCTTCTCACAAGCAGTTAAAGGGACTCCAAACTTTTTTAATCAAATACATAATTATTTTTTTAGGAAAAAGTTGCTGTATGATTTCCTTTTAAATATGTGACTTCTTAATAAATGCAAAATATTTTTTCTAATGCTTTTTCACTTGTAAGTACTTGGCACAGAGTTGATCTACTTCTTAAGACCTTTTAGAATATACGTCAGTAACTTGTTGCAAGGGGAGAAAGGGAAAAGGAAGGAATCATTAGTGCTGGGGTGTTACTGTCAGAGCAGACATAACGAGCAGCAAAACTAGGCATAAACTGGTGGAGTGTGCCCTCAGAAATGAGCCTAACCTGTTGTCTTTGCAATATGCATCTTCCCATCTCCAGTGCTGGATCTAACTCGCCTTCGACCATCAACAATGCAGACATTTATGACTGAGCCAGTCGTCTAGACTCTTTTTATAGTCTGTAGAGAGAAAGACACTTCTCAGGCATGATTTACACATTCTCTTTAGGCATCTATGGTAATATCAGATGACTCACTGCCTTTCAATTTCCATATTTTACATTTATACAGCCTAGAAGAGTATTTTAAATACAGGAGTTTGGTTTTGAGTGTTTGAGAATCTGTTCTGAAGACCTGTGTACTTTGCCAAACACAATTTGCCTCTATTTTTAATGTCTTCTAAATAAGAACCTAACAGTGTATTTACATGATTCTTAAAGAACAGTTTTAGGAGCAACAGCTAGTAAGGCATGTTCATCTGCCTCCTGAGGTTATGAGTGGGCACATGAGGTGACACCATACTCTACTTAATATTTTTCTTGTTAATTTACATATCCACACAGAGAATAACCTCAGGACAAATGGGGCACCAGACATAAGTCTGCTGCCAGTATGGATACTTTATAGATGTCTCAGAACCTGTTCAAAATGCTTCTTGAGGGTGGATATTGCGATGTTTAATCTTGCAACCTCATTTAAGAAAAGCTTTTTGTTACTGCAAGCAAGTCTTAATTCATGTTTTCTGGGATTCTCACCTAGAGCTGCAATTCTATTGCTTCTACAAAGAGCCCTGAAAAAGTTGTTTGGCTTTGCAGTGCAATGCCTTGAACTCTAGACAATGGATTAATGGTTTGTTTTCTAGCTGTTGAATAGGCAGCATTGAAAGTAGAATTGAGTTTATATCAAAACTTGAGTACATATTTTGTCTAGAGAATACGCAGGTCATTTTGCACACTTAATTCAGAAAACAGTCTTCTGATGAATTCTGCTGTCCGCAAAGCTTGAAGATTAGCTATTTCCACACATTGGTAACCACAGGATTTTACCAACAGCCTGCAAGAGTGGCTGGAACAAGACATGATCAGCTCCGCTTGTCACTTGGTAAATGACATTGTATACAAATAACTTCTTTGGAAATGTAAATAAATGCATTTTCCCCCCATGTAAAATAGCTCTATGTCCATCTGCTCTTGTCTAAGAGGAAAGGTTATGGCTCACATGTAAGGGTAATATGACTCTAGTTTCTGATTTATAAACCTTTTTTGTGTCTCACCTCAAAGATGTCAGCATTTCAAAGGCTGGTGAAGTAATCACTATATATAGCTTTTTATCAGTTTCTGTAAAATGGCTTAGAATGAAAGGCACTCTTAAACACAGTTTCATTTTTCCTCTAGTGAAGGACAAAATGAAAGACTAAGGTTTTAGAAGCTGCAGAACTTAGTACCTGTGTAGGTACTTTATTAGATATAAAACCACACAGTCATTGTACTAGAGGACATGCTAGTGGAGATTGTCCCCATTATAAAACTATAACGATGCATAACTCCCTTTGCAGGTGTTGTAATTTTTAGTTCATTAGGACTGAGCTTCTCTTCAGCAAATATATGTTGCTTCACAACTGCTTCTGCTGACTTCAATGTTCTGATTTGCGTGGGAGAGGATTTTGCAGGCTCATCATCCACTTATATTTTGGAAACACCAAATCTGATTCATTACTATACTCTTCATTTAAATTTAGCATGAGTCCACCATTTCTGGCTTCCAGATGGGTCTCCTTCAGATTTCAATCATGCTGAGAGTCCTGTGTGTTAAGAAAATTTATCAGGTTTTATGACTGCTCAGGCTGGGTGTGTAACTGTCATCCTCTAGCTCTGTACAGAAAAAGAAGATAGAATATGACACAGACTTTGACCAGTATGTGGGTGAGGACCAAGAGGCTCTCCCTGCTCCTCTGGATTTGGCAACCTGTTTTGAAGGCCAGCTCTGACACAGTGCAGTCGTCTGACCTTTGGTCATGCTGATTAGGAGATAGGTTTGTAAGGAAGTTATAAGAAATCTCTTTTGGGCTCCCCAGCATCACTCAGGGCTGTCTTAAGCCCTTTCCTGAGCTGCTGCGGCCAGGCCTGTGCCCTGCCATGTACCCTTCTGATGAAGATCCTGATCCTCCAACTTGACTTTCCACCTCAGATTTGCTTCACTACTGTGACTTGTGTAGCAATCACTGGAATTTGCTGACACCAGATCTACTCTGCTCTGTCATTTGGGTGCTGTGGGACTGTGTCTCATGTGGGGGACGCTGCCCCTTACTGCTTTATTGACTCTTTGACTGCCAGCTTGCTGTCTCCTGCAGCACAGCTGTCTCTGGCTCCCTCCCAAAAGCAGAGATTAAAAAACCCATTTACAGAATGGTGTTCTTGTGTTGCTCCTTCTAGTGTAAGGAGCATTTCCATCTGCTGAAATCTAACATATTGGAGTTTTTTAGACACATTTGGAAATTAGAAACTAAAAATATTCTGATTCTGAAAATATCTTCCCTGGAAACTGTGCTAGCTTTCCAGCATGATGGCTATCTTTCTTTTTATATTTTAAGCTTTGACATTTCCTATTCACTGCTGAAAAGTTTACTTGAAATAAGTCACAGTTGGGGCATTCCAAAGGTATGTTCTGTTTTACAGATGGTTGCACACCTTCTTTGGCTTCCAGATAACACTTTCTGTCATAGTTACTACTCTGAAATGCCTTTTCCCCCCCTTTTATTTTTTTCACCATACAATAAATTTTGTAAAGAAGTATTAGCCTTAGAGAAGTGCACACAAAACACACAAGTGCCAAGTTCTTTCTTTTAGCAATTATGTTTCCTTGAAAAATTCTAACACTCCTATTCTGAAACATGACTCAGAACCCAGTATCCACTATCACTTTAATGGAAATCACTAACTTTGGGGCTCTGTATTCTATAATGGCTATTAATCAGCAGACTTTTGCCTGAAAGTGATTGAGTGGTTTAATGGCCTTAGTAAGTTTAATTAATATGTTTGAATAACTCCAAAAGTCATGTTTTGTATCACTTGAATACCAATAGAAAAATACACCCAGAGCTCAGAGTGCCTTGTTTCACACTACTTCACTGGTAACAAAGTGACATTTGAATGTCATTAAAAACTGGTACTGGTACTGGTGAGTGAAGTTATGGGATAGTGCTGGTAGAACATGAGCTGCTCAGCCAAAATCGTTACTTAGATGCATGGGGGTTCAGTGTATTTCATGTAGGAGAAATAAAGGCACAGAGATGGACTGATGCATTTGGTTTTGCTTAGCTTTACAACAGTGTTTAGAACAAGCATTCTAGGCAGTAATTAAAACTTTAGCCTCTCAGGCCATGTCTCTATGGTCTTGACACTTTTAGTATGGCATTTAGTCCAAGCCAGTCTCCTAACATATAAGATGCTTCATGTAAGAATCAGGACTTCTCACTTGAAAAAGGGTGCTCTCCCTCATGAGAGCTTGGTCTCCAGAATCGATTTCTTCCCTCTTGAGTAAGTTGTGCAGATAGTAGTTGTCACCAGTCCTAACATTAGTCTTCTGTACAAACTGACATTAACTGCTGTTGAGCTTGAATTGGAATGAATTCTACTCAGAGAACGATGGATGGGTCTTTCTTTTATGTTGTGTATCCTCACCCAACCACAACCATTTCAATGTAAAACTTTTCATTCCTTCCTTTTCTCCACTCCCACTTCCCAGATTAGTTCCTCTGCTTGCATTTAGTCAAAACATGACACATAGCTCCTTGATTGTGCATTTATTTATCATACTCCTGCCTAAATGTCATTGTGCTATATTCGCTATAAACAAGCATAAGCCATAGTCCACATGCCCTCCAAACTGAGCTCTAGAAAAGATGTGGCTGGGAGAAACAGGGCAAGGTAGCAGATTACATTCAGAGTGGTGGCCAAATTAGAAACGCACCGGAGGTTTCCTTATACTGGTATTTTGACCTCATCCTGCATCACCAGCTGCAGCATTTACACAGCAATTCAACCATCAGCTGTGCCCTCAGAAAATCACTTGGTTTGGCTTTGCTGAACTTTCTGCTAAGCTGCTAGACCTGCAGAGTTTAAATGAAGTTGGTAATTGATCTGCCCCACACTGCAGGTAACTCAGGCATGGCATATTTTCCTGTAGGGGGTTAATTAAGGAGCTCTAATTTAAGATGGTTAAACATCAGGATTTAATCTACATGACTGTATTCTAGATTTCTACAATGAAGTTCATTGAAATCACAGCTCGTCAGTCTTCTTTCATGGAAGGTTTTGAGAAAAAAACAAATGCAAACATGAGTTAATGTATTCTGTCTAGGACCTGGCTGATTTCCCAGTGCTGTTTTCCAGTAGTAAAAGATTGTCTCCAAAATAAGTTACAAGATTAAGACTCATCGGATATAGCCAGAGTCCTGTGTCTTGCCTTGGGCGGACCTTTGACATGTGAATCCAAGCAGTACCATATCTCAAAGACAATATAATAGAGTGTGCTTGGGATTATTCCTCCTTCCAGCACTGGGCCAATCAGAAAAATATTTTTTGTTAAGGCTAGGGAAGTGATTATGCCCCTCTACTTGACAGTAGTGAGGCTGTACCTTGACTACTCTGTTCAGTTTTGGGCCACTCACTACAAGAAAGACAATGAAGTGGTAGAGTGTGCCCAGAGAAGCTGGTGAAGAGTCTAGAGTACGAATCTTACAAGGCATAGCTGATGGAACTGAGGTTATTTACAGTGGAGAAAAGAAGGCTCAGGGGATACCTTATCTCTCTACAACTGCCTGAAAGGAGGTTGTAGTGAAGTGAGTGTTGGTTGCAAGTGACAGGATGAGAGAAAATGGCCTCAAGTAGTGACAGGGGATTTGATTGGACATTAGGAAACATTTGTTCAGCATAAGAGTTATCAAGCATTGGAACAAGCTGCCAAGGAAAGTGGTTGAGTCATCATCATTGGACGTATATAAAAGACATGTAGATGTGGTGCTGACAGACGTGGTTTAGTGGTGGATTTGGCTGTGCTAAGTTTACAGTTGGAGACAATGATCTTAAAGGTCTTTCTTGACATAAATGTTTGTGTGATTCTGTTAAGGAAAGCAGTTTAGAGTAATGGGAAGATGGAAAAGGTCTGCTTAGTGTCAGAATACTGACAAACCGGACATCCTGCTCAGGCCATGGAGTTTGGTGGCCTCTCCTGCTGCAGTGGCCTGGGGCTGGGCTGAGCTGAGCTGTGTCAAGCCGCGCAAAGAGCAGCTGTGCCGAGCCGAGCCATGCTAAGAGGCGTGCTGAGGCCGGCGCCGCGGGTGCAGTTGCGGGCAGCGCCCTCGAGGTGGAACCTTCTCACCAAGGCTGCGTTCAGCGCTCCCGGGCGGGCGGGCGGGACGGCCCTACAGGCCGAGCGCCCCCGTGCATTCTTGTGCAAGCGGGAGATGGTAGGGAGCGCCTTAGAGGAAAGAAACAGACTTCCAGACTCTCCCAGCAAAGTACTCCCGACCCTCTTCCCTCAAGGGAGGCCCTGGCTCCGCTCTGCCGAAACCTCCCTGGTACCTAAGATAAAGGTGAGCTCCTCCACCCGGTCTCCGACCTGCAAGCCTACAGAAGGGACAGGACAAAACCCGTAGGGTGACATCCCCTGTAGCATCGATCCTGTGAGGGAGGACATGACCCCGCCGCCCGGAGAAGGCGGGATGAGAATGGAAGCTCGCGCCCCGGAGGAGGTCGCATTGAACGGACTCAGCTCTCGCTGGTGTGCCACTTCTTGTCCCCCTCCTTGCTCCTCTTCCCTCAGCACGACAGCCTCGAGCCCTCATTGCGTGCTCCGCTCACAAATCCCTCGGCAAACATTTGTCCGGCACCGCGCCTCGAGTGGAGGCGGAGTGCCGGGGAAGGGCGGTGCCGGCCGCGGGCTGCCCCACCAGCAGATCCGGCGCCCCGGCGAGGCAAGGCGGGCGGAGCTGGAGTCGCAGCCCGCGCCCGACTGTGGATTCACATGCAGCCGTGCCATGCCGTGCCGGGCAATACGGTGCCAGAGAGCGCCGCTGTCTTCAGCACCACGAACAGCTACAAGTGCAGTACCGCACCATGCCGCGCCCACCCTGCCGACAGTCCGTCTGCCCTGCCCTGCCCTTCCTTGTTTTCCCGCCGCGCCGGAGCAGAGGTAAACGCAGGCAGAAGCACGCCGCTCCTGTCGGCGCCCGGGTGCACCGAACCGCCAGACTGCTGGCGGGGACCGTTCCGCCGGGAAGAGGGGCCGGGCCGGGCCGGGCCGGGGGGCGGGGGCTGGGCGGTGTTTTCCGACTTGGTTGTGAACTGCACGGCCGAGCCGGTGCGTGGGTTCGCCGCTGCAATTGAGCGGCGAGGCGGCAGAGGGTGGGTATCGTCACAGGGGCTGAGCCGCTGGTCCCAAAAAGAAAAGTTCTTTGGTTTTATTCTGTGGGTTTTTTTTTGGTTTGTGTTTTTTTTTTTTTTTTGGCGAGAGGAGGAGGAATAAGGCAGGAGACAGTGGAGCAGGTTCAGCTTGACTAATCCCGAGTGCTGTGCAGCGCCACTGAAATCGTTCTCCTGCCTATCTGTCCCAAGCTGCGCTCCTGCATGCTAAGCTGACGCTACGAGGGGAAGCTATTTCAGACTAGGGTTGTATGGAAATCATCTCATGCTATTCCCGATCGGCGCCGAGTATTAATTCCAGTGACCTCTACATGGAGATGCTACTCTTTTCGATGAAGGTATTTGTGCATGTGTGTTTGTCGCCCTCGGTTCCTATTTTAGAGAGGAACTTATAATGCGAGTTTTGCCTTAGTTAACGTTTTCGGCTTGAGCAATTCTCCGCGTGCTTCGTGGCCCCGGGGGCTTTCGGGTTTTTTAATTTTAATTATTTATCACTTTTATGGCCCACATTCTCCCCCAAGCAGCTCTAACGGAAGAGATCCCGGGCGCGGGGCCGTCTCAGCAGTGAGCAAAAAGGGAGGATATCGGTGTTCCTGAAGAGTGAGATCGCCTTCTTAGCTGCCTCCTCTCCCACTCCCGAGAGGAAGCGGGGGGCCCACAAGGCTTCCCCGGCGCTTCCCGCCGTCCTGTTCACGTTTCACTGGCCGAGAGGGAAGAGGCGGTTTCTGCCTCCCCGGAGAGAGACTCTGCCCGCCGCTGTCAACTTCTAGCTCGGCGCTGGGGCCGTGGTCGGGTGAGCTGACGGCGGCTGGCCGCCCGTAACACGCCACTCAACGAGTGGGTTCTGCTCCTTTAGCGCCGCTCGGGAAGACTCCCATAGCTCAGGGTTGGGAAGGGGGATCCCGCTGAACTCTGGGGGCTTCCTCTCCGGAGGAAGAAGGCAAAATGCTGTGCCGTCTCGCCGTGAAGGGTTAGCTGTCCCCGGCGGAGAGCAGCAACCCCCAGCGATGACATGTGTTTGTGGCGGGGATCCCACGTATTCGCAGGTGAACGTACTGAGGTTAGAAAACCCAACCCAAACAAACCAACGCAACTCAAGTAATAAAAATCGATCGGTGACCCAAAGTGCATGGAAATGCGGCGCTGGCATTTTGGAGTTTGCAAGCTTCTGACCTCTGGGACAGGCGATTCATTAAAAGAGACTTAGGTTTTCGTCGAGGGGGAGCAGAAGCGCATTGCAACTGGTCAGTTGACGCAAGGAGAGGAAGGAGTTACCGACGACTACAAATAAAAGGCGACTCTTGGTTTTGCATCGCCGCTGGCGGGGGTGCGGTACTCCCGACCGGGGTTCAGGACTCGGTGAGGACCGTCGGAGCCTCGGCTCCAGCCGGAAGACCCGCATGTGCCTACCGCCCGCCTCGCACGGAGCGCCTAGGCTGCAAGGCCGCGGAGTGAGGCCGCTCAAAACCGTCCTACGACCGCTACCTGGAAGGAGCGAACACCCGCGGAGGGCCGCGCCAAGGCTGTGCTGGAATTCCTCACCAACAGACGCCAGCTGGGGTACGGCGAGCCTGGGAAGAGAATAATAAAATAATAGTAAATAGATCGGCTAAGTAAAGTGGAGAACAACAGGGGGCTCCCTTCAAGGGAGAAACGCCGTGATGATGGGCGATGGTCGCGGAGGTGCACGGGCAGGGGCGGCTCGACTAGCCCCGAGGGCGCTCCCCCAGCCCCTCCGCCGGGCGGGGCCGGGCGGGCTGCGTTAGTACTTCCTCGGCCCAAGGAAGGTGCGGGCATGCATTAGGAGCCGAAGGTCAGGCAGCAAAGCACGGAGGAGGCGCACGGAAAGCCGGTGCGTGGCAGGCTACTTGCTCCCGGCAGTGCGCGCCGGAGCCAGGCCAGGGGGTGGGTACTGGCAGAACGCGGCGCGGAGCGCTGTGCCGAGTGCAGTGCGATATGTGGGGTGCGGAGTGCTGGGTGAGATGCGCGGGGCATCGCAGGATGCAGCGGTGCACGGAGCTATGACCGAGCGCCACGACCCGGGCTCCCCGGGCTCCCCGGGCTCCCGAGGGCCGCGGGCAGGCGGCAGGGCCGCGGGCGGGCTCGGCCACGGGGGTTTTCCGGGGCATGTCCCGGGACGATTTCTGCGGGCGGCTCTTTTCCCGGAGTCCAGTCGCAGAGCATTGGGCTGCTCTACTAGCGCCTGCTGCGCCGGCGGGAGAGCGAGAGTCTGATGACAAGAGGGTAAAATGAAAACAAAAACAACAGAGAAAGCTCTCCTAGACTCGGTGACAAAATCTCCTTGAGCATCACTTGCCAGACCGGAGGTGAAAACAACTCTAAAGGTGTTAATGTTGGCGGGGATTATTCAACTGCAAGACCAAGCAAAGGTAGAGGAAAATACCTGATGCCGTTTTCTTTTTAAAAAGGAAACCTCCTTTTAGTGACCTTCTTGGCAGAAGGACCTGTGCTCGATTTTAGCAGGGTACCTCGTTTGGAAAATGGGTATTGGCAGGGTGGAAAGTTAAGGCAGGTGCTGTGGGGTATTTGAAGAGAAGTTGATCAGACTGAGTGGAGACATTATTCTTCAGGTGCATGTGGTGGTTTAACCCCAATTGGCAGCTAACACAACACAGCTGCTGGGTCACTCCCATGGGGTGGGGGAGACAATTGGAAGGGTAGAAGTGAGTAGAATCTGGGCACTGTTACAGCACACTGGAAAAAGATAGTTCCTGTAAACAAGATGCTGAGAGTGATTTACCTTGAAGTCCTGGCTATTGTGTGAAGATTACCTCTGTGACAGGGCCACAGCAAAGTACTGCAGAGAAGCTGAGGCAGATAAGACTACTTTTATCAGTGAAGAATTCTCCTGCACGTTAAGAGTTGTGATGTCAAAGCCAAAGGTTTTCCAAATTCTCTTCTGTTGTCAGCAAAACCCATTAATCTTCTCTGTGTGTCATGTTACTGTATGCAGGTGGCAACTGTGGATGCTCTGTGTGGAAATTCAGCTCTTTGCTCATTGCAGAGTGCTGTGCAGGAGAAAGGCAACTTTTGTGAATGCTAAAATGAGCATTAGCAAGATAATTATTATTTGATAGTTCAGAAGTCACATATCGGTTGTAAAAAGTGAAAATAACCACATTTTGGCATTTTCCTTCAGAGTTCCAGAGTGGAAGATGCTGTTATATTGTTTTTGTTCTGTGAAACTGGATAGTTTTGCATTGACTGGACAATCTGACATTTTGTTAAAGTAGAAATGGGTTTTCACCCTGAAATTCCTTCTTTCCTAGTTCACAGAATATTGATTTGATTTTGTTTTAGTGGAGTTCCAACTGTGCTTCAGATGAAGTGGCAAATGAATTTTTGACCTCAAACCAAATTTTAAATACTTGTTCCCTCTGCTAAAGAAGCTTTTCTTGTCTCTCAGTAAAGGGCTGGTGTGTGTCTGACTGGCAATGTCAATTAAGAAATGTTCCATAAAGTTCAGTGAGCACATATTCCTGCTTATGCTGCAGAGAGTAGTCCTTGTTCCCACAGCTGAGAGATTTTCCAAAACTGTATTTCTAGAAAAAGATACATCTTGGATCTTTCTATATGATTTCGGCTGTGACTTCAGTGCCAGCTAAAGGTGGCTCTTTCAGGAGCCTTGTTACCAAAGTAAAGACATTGCCTATGTTTATTAAAGTATTTATCTGTCACTCTCAGCTCATTGTGCAGACCTGTTCATGGACATCAAGAGCCCCTGTAATGAGCCAGTCTCTCGGAGCAGTGAGTCTGGGGTTGAAACAAGGTCCTGTCCAGGCATGTACTGATATACTGACTTTGGCCACATTGTACCAAGTATCTAACTTTGAGTACCAAATAGCTGATAAAGCTCAATGATTTTTATGAGGGAAGTAATTTCAGAACCAGACACTACATGCAGAAATTTCCATGTCCCCTGTCTTGCAGTACTCCGCCTCCTTAGATTTAAAAATAAATATATATTCTAGCAGAACAAGTGGAGGTTTGTGCTGAAATACTGACTTTAAAAATAGCAACATGTTCTGATAATGCCAGATATTTTTAATGAATTAAACCCAAGAGAAGCATGTATTCCAAGATGACTGAAGAGAGGCTTTGTGGTGCACTTACTCTTGGGCTGTGCTGTGGAAATGTGTGAATTTCTTCTCTGAAGTCATGTTTCTAGTGAACACCAACTATCACAGTGGGGAATCTGGTAACTTGAGAATATATTTGCATTAATTCAGACTTTTATGGTCAATTGGAAAAGGCCAGCATTTTACTTCAAATGAAATCTTTTTATACGAGGAAAGTTCATTCAAGCTTTATAGCCCAGAGGCCCATGCTTTTTCACTAAAATTCATTGATGAAAATGGAATTCATTTAGATCAGATGCTTTATGCTTAGCTACACAGGCTTACAACATTCTGTAAAAGTTAATATTAATCAATATATGAAAAGCAGCATGGCATGAATAAGTTAGGCAGTGTAATGGAAGCTTTTATTTCTTAGGTAACATAAAATAAGATAAAAGGTCTTAAATTTTTAAAAGGAACATTTAAAAAAATATTTCTGTTTTATAGACAAGCTGTGGACACTTGGAGCAGAGAAACATACTTTTCCAGGAGAACATGCAGGCTGAGGCAGAGCAATTAATGCTTATGTAGACAACAATGTTTAAAAATGCTTATTATCAATTCATTTGACTTTAAGTCAGTTCCAGATAAAGTACTGGAATGAAGATACTTGGCTCACTGTAGATTCTCCATTGTTGGAATTTGAGTTGCAATAGCTGAATTCATCACTATTTGTTTGTCCAAAGACTGACGCTCTCTTCAATTTCTGGTCATTCTTTTGCTGTAAACAATTGACCTGAGGTGGAGAAAGAGGAAAAAGCAGCATTTGTTTCTTTTATGAATGTTTTCAATTTTTTCAGTGGTCCTTATTCTCCATACAGTGTTAAATAAGAGTAGTCTTATCTTTTATTCAGTCAGAGAATTGCTCCCTATATGGGTTGTATATACATACATAGACTAATGAACTGATTGTTTATTGTGGAAGCAGAAAGAATATAACTTTGTTTATTTTAGGTGTAGCTACAATTTTTCTTCTTTACTATTATGAAGGCTTAGCTGTGTTTTTCTGCTAAGGCAATCAAGAAAACAGATGGTTGTGGCTAGTTAGTAGTTCATATGATCTTCTCTGTAGCATGGACCATATAAGAAACATGCTACAGGGCTGGATCAGCTCACACATTAGCATTAGTCAGGTTCCTCTATTTGTGACAGTCCAAGTTCAGCTCATGGGGCTGAAGTCTGGGCATTTGTATAAACTGTGTGCCAAAAAGGAATCAGAGGTGATAGGATTATTACATAAAAGAGCACATACTTTGTTTCATTTAGATTCAACCTTGAGCTAAATACAAGCAAAACTAAATGTTAAGAGGCACTGCAAATCCTTGTGCTGCTGTTCCCAATTGCAGTGTTTTATTCACACCCATCAAACCTATTTCAATTGCAAGTCATTGCTCTGTTACCAAATCACAGTGAGATGCCCTTACATTCAGTAGAAGACATTCCATTGTGAATCTTTTTCTTAGGTTACCAGAATTTAAAAAGCTGCCTTCAGGTTTTGTGAGATCAGTAGTTCTGTTTGGAGAAAAACGCAACAAAATAAATCTAGGAAGAGGATGATAAAATGAAAGCATTATCAAACCACATTTTGAGTTTTGTTACCACATAATATATAAAAAAAATCATGTGGAAAATAGTTCTTAAGCACAGTTGTCTATAAGTGCCTCTAATGTTGTCTGTGATTATCTTCTAATTTGATCATATTTGTGGTATGATCTGATCAGATTACTAGAGACAAAATATGTATTTACAGATGAGCCTGTTGTCTGGATCTTCTGTATAGGCCATGAGGTAGTTCATTGTGGTCAATTTTTGTAGTAAGTAGAACTTTAAAAAGCAAAATACCAGATTAATTTCATCCTAGGATATCTACTGTTCTCTGTAGCCTGTATCAGGTGCCTTGAGAGACTGGCTCAGATGCAGTTGCCCACTGTATGCTTAAGTATTAGGTAAAATTAATTCTCTCTCTTGTCTCCTGAGAGGTCTAATTTTTTATTCAGGCATATGTAATTTGGATAAATATTGAAATAAATAAATGTAATTTACTTGAGAATTAAAGCAGGGGGGCGATTTGGAGATATTTATAACAGTCAATCAGGTGTTTATATATATGTAGGCTGAACAGTTAGTCAGGTGTTTATATGTGTAGGCTGAAATCCTGATCTTGTTAAAATCAGTGGGACTTCTCCAGATGCCAGTGATGGCACAACATTGTTCCTATTTAATGTGGTCCAACTGCAAGCAGAGAAAAGAGGCCTTGTTAACATTGGACTTCAGCTCAAGTAAAATGTCAGAAAGGGAATATTGGATATTCAGCTGGTTTCCTAACACAATATATTGTGTGCTCTTTTTGCTTAAAGAAATCAGCTACCTTTTCATGGAAGTAATTTAGTATTAGAAATTATCTGGAAGGCTTTTTAGATATATAGTAAGCCCAGAAAAAATGTGGATTCCACTGGAGCAATAATCAGTTTAATATCCAAATGCATTGAATGTGCTTGTACTGCAGCGGCTGAAGAGCATACTTAAATTCAGGAGCCCTGATTACACTATTGTCATAAATGGAATCTCTTCACAAGTGTGAGTGTAAGTGGTTACTGTACTGCTGTAGGCTGGAGCAGAATGATAGAGCAAAACAGAAAATACACTGTGTTACAGATAAAATCTGCTTTTGGGTGTCATGCAGTGTGAAAGTAAATACAAATTACTAGTCAGAATCTGAACACCAAGCTAAGTTTAGTTCCTCTGATTTGGCTTTTGCTCTGCTGGTAACATCAGTTTTCCAGCTTGTAGTACAGCGCAGCTAGGTGTTCAGATTCATAAAAGGCCAAGAATTGCTGCCTTACAGAGTATTGAAATAAACCCCAAGGTGATGTAATCATATTCAAAAGTAAATGCGTTGTGGGACAGAGAAAACTACTGAATTAAATGGTATTTATGACTGTTTTTCTTTTTATTTTTTCTTCCCAGAAGTACCTCAGCTGCAGGGCAAAATACAAGGACATAAGCTACTGACCACCTCTTAGCATCAGGACCAGACATAGTACCCTATGCTTCACCATTGATTAAGAGCAGTTGCAAACCACTTCTCAGAAAAGCTCATCAACACATGACGTCAGTGGACACATTTTGTAAAACACATTTTATGTACTTCTGCTGAGTTCCTTTTTCTACCTACCACATGGTTCTATATTATTTACTGGGCACTGATGGTAGCCTCCAGAAAGTGCAACTACAAATGGTCAACCTCATCCTTTAGCAAGAAAAAAACCTGGATACTGGATAGCAACAACGTCTTCAGAAAAAATGGTATACAGAGGAAAACGATTAGTTTCCTGCCATTGTTTCTTCCTGTTAACAGCCAAATGCTACTGGATACTCACGCTGATGCAAAGAACTCATGGGCAGGAATATGCCCACTCTATCCGACTGGATGGGGACATCATTTTGGGAGGATTGTTCCCTGTCCACGCAAAAGGGGATAGAGGGGTGCCTTGTGGGGAGCTGAAGAAGGAGAAAGGGATCCACAGACTAGAGGCAATGCTGTATGCAGTTGATCAGATTAATAAAGACCCTGATCTTCTTGCCAATATCACCTTAGGTGTCCGGATTCTTGACACGTGTTCCAGGGACACTTATGCATTGGAGCAGTCCTTAACATTTGTGCAAGCATTGATAGAAAAAGATGGATCAGATGTGAAGTGTGCTAATGGTGACCCACCTATTTTCGCTAAGCCAGACAAGATATCGGGTGTGATAGGTGCTGCAGCAAGTTCTGTGTCCATTATGGTTGCAAATATTTTAAGACTTTTTAAGGTAAGGAACATTATGTGTCTTTCCTTGAAATTTTAAGCACAATGAAATGTGAGGTGATTGTGTTGTATTGCCTTCAAAAGAGAAAGTACTTTTTCTGAATCGGAAATCTGAAATTACTGGTTTGCCCTTTCAAAGCAAAGGAAGAAAACGGCAATGATTGTAGACCCTAATCTAAGATGCCAAATGCTTCTTTTGAAATTCTGCCCAACCAAAGCACAGTTTAATTCTTTAGGAATTTATATCCTTATTTTTTCATTTTGCTACGTAAGGAATGTTTATACTCATGACGACTAGGTTGAGATGGATTTCCCAAATTTCCAGGAATATGAAATAGAAGATTTAAACACAAATCCGTTCATAAGAGGACCAGGTAATCTCACTAAGTAGAAAGATACTCCAGTAATAATCTAGTGGAATTGGTGTGTACATCTTGCCAAATGAAGTGTACTGAAATATCTTTGACTTCCTTGAAATCTTAACCTCCTCCGTATTTTTTTATGAGCTGCTACATTTGTTTTTCCTAGACTTAGTTACCATTTTGTGAGACATTGCTTTGGGACAAAAGTTCTCCTTGCAGTTTTCCTTACATCTACTTTATTAAGCTTTGGCATTATGCATAATGGAAAAGTAAATCTGCCACTTTTAAAATTTGCTAAGTTAGATGAGAAGACGAACAGATTCTAATCAGTCAACTTAGAACAGATCAGACAGTGGACATTTAATTTTTAATCCTGTGCAATGGCAAAGAGATGATGGTAAAGTTGTTCTACTTTTTTTCTGGTCATGGAATGACTAATTTTTGTCTGAACTCATAACTGTCTTGCCACCAACTGTTACTCGGGCTCATTCTGAAATCTTGCCTTATGTCCTACAACTTCACAACCGAGGAAGACTACTTAAACACTGTATCTGTGACCTTGGTGGAGGAGATACTAGTGATGTTAAATATTAGTGTTACGTATTTTGAGAAGTGTTACACTTGCTTTCTGGTCGTTGTAGCTGAGAGACTAGAAGTGAGGAAGGGCTGTTTGTTTTTCTGGAAGGCTTATCAAATCTGCAAAGTGTGGTTTAGTCATTTAAATACAGGTGTTTGACCTTTCCTCATGTTCTCTTATGAAGGGCGTGGTGATGGATTTACAGTTCAGTCGTGGGCCAAGGTGTCTGCTGATGTGTGGTCCTATGTTCACTGCCACTTCAAAACTGATCCCTAGTTGCAATTACTACACGAGTTTGGCAGTTGTGGACTTGTTCCAGCCATATGTGTGATTTGTGAAAATCAAGTACACAGAACTGAGCTAAGACTTAAAGATGTTCTCTATGGAGAACTGTTCCTGGTGAGGGAGGCTTGTCTTTCCTGGGAGAAATCATCCATGTTGAGGGAGGTGTCTATTTTTAATATCACAGCCTTTTAAAAAAGATGTGTTACCCAGTTAAATAGTGCATGGTTCTGAATTAATGACAGAAGAAAGGGTTGCTTTGTTACCCATCATAATGCATGGCCACGTAGACTACGACTTACACCCAGTTTTGAGTTGAATATAGTGCTGTAAACTGATTTAAGAAACTAAGCCTTGGAAGACATGCATTAACTGTGAATTAAGAGCAGCGAGAAGAGGCCTATGAATTGCCTAAGATAGCAGCAATTTGTCTTCTGAAACCATGACAGCTACCTCCTGATTTCCATTATGCAATAAGATAGCAAATAACGTTCTACTGCAGTCTTAATCAATAGAGGGTCATGTGATACTCCCTCTGGGGAAAGATCTTATTTACCCATTTAATTGATGTAACACAGCTGCTGGCAAAAGGAGGAGACATCTCTTTTAGTTTTAATTATAGATCCTACACAAATATTCTTAGTAATGTGAAAAATGAAAAATTATACCCTCCAATGTCTGATGTTGGACCTGCATCTGAAATCTATTTTTACACCTTCCTCTCAGAAGCAGATCTGTTTTCTCTGCATGATGCTTCTGGATAAGGCCTTCAGCGGCGCTGTAGAAACCATTCACAATGGTTATCGTCAAGAGGATTAGGAAGTTGAGGGTCATTTGTCAGGAATACAGAAGTATAATCCAGTGTGGGTTGTATTCAGACCAAAGACATGGGCTGAAGTTCTTGACTGATGCATCCCCATGGCTCTGTGGCGGAGGACCAGGATCTTGGTCCATGCTCCAGGTATAAAATTATGTTTACTGTATCTTTGTATATATTGAGGCTGAGCACTCAGATGGTGTAAGTGCCTGTGCTTTAACTGAACTCATTGATCACCATCATGCAAATGCCTATTTCCACTCAAGTATGAGTGTGATTCATCTATATTTCTGTCTAATGGTACTGTTCAGCAAGTTAAACCTGTAATTTGAAGTCCAGTATTGCTTAATATATGATCTGAAGTTCCTAAATGTCAGCACACATATTTTTTTGGGAACATCGTTATTCAGTGAGGTTTTAATCTGTGATGAAGTTGTAAGAAGTGCATTGCATCACTCAATACTAATTCACAGCCTGAGAAATAAGCTCAATCAGTTTGGATTTTTATGCTGCTGCTTTTCTTGCCATTTTACCCTTTTTTTATTGATTTTACAGCATAAAACATACAGGTCAATAGTTCTGTCTGATGATCTGGTGGATAGCATAAACTGATTGATAGTCATGCTATCCTTTTATCTTAAGTGTTTTCACAAGAAGAAGGGAGGGAGAGCACCACAGAGAATAATCTTCATCTATAGCCTTTCTCCTGGTCAAATAACTCACCTTGAATTCTTTATCTTTTCTCTTTTTGTGAATTTCCAGGTGCACTACTGCTTAGCAGGTGGGTTTTGGTAGGTCTTACCTTTGGTAGGTCCAAAACCTTAAAATGGAGATTAGCACAGCCTAGATTTCACCTGTTGGTGATTTTAGACCTTTTAGAGACACTTTACAAGTGGGAAACATTTGTTCAAAGAGTTAGCTGTTTGAAAATGGACCTGTTATAACTGCTGTTCACCTTATGCCCCCCTGGTGCTCGATGCAAAAATGGTTGTTTGAAACAGTAGTTTATTAAGCTGTCAGAACTTGGAGACGGTCTTGCTGCTAAAAGAGTGGACAAAGACCTTCAGAGGCAAGCACAGAATGGTTGTGCTAGGTAGTAACACAGTAGCTACTCTCTTAAACTGCTCTTTACGAGTCTTAGGACAGATTATCCCCACTTAAATTTGCTGGCGTGTGGTTTTTAAGTTGTTTTTACCAGAGAATGTCATGAGTGGGTTGTTTCACAAAGGAAATTGGCACAGGAACTGACAGGACAGCAACACAGCCTCACCTGAATGCGAACAAAACAGATCTCTCTGTAACCAGGTTATACTAACAGTTCAGTGAAAGCTAGACAAGTCTGGAATAGTGAGGGAGACCCAAGGTCAGCCAGGAAGTCAGGTCAGCAAGGTACAAGGCCAGCAGTATTTCTCAAACAGGAGCTAAGGGCAAGGGTAGAGCTGAACAGCAGCTGCTAAGCAAAGGAGGACAGAGATCCTGACTGCATGTTGCTCTTCCTTACAGCTTAGATGTTTTCCTGAGCTGATCTGGGTCATGTATCTGTGACACATTGAAGATGGGAAGGGAGCGTGCTGCAGAGTCTAGTGGTGCATTCAGGGCTGTGGCAGTCCCGTGGCAGTCCCATGGCAGTGACTGCAGAAATAAGAGATACAAGCATGGCCAGTCTGTTTCCTCTCTTCTGGTGAACCAGAAGCTGATCTTTCCTCTGGGTAACAGAAAGTGTTATTGTTTAGTGTCTGTTTTTTCAATCTGGAAATCCTGCTGCCAAATTGTTTTTTGCTCAGCTGGTAGGATCTGTTGGGGGTTGGCTGTCTCCCTTGGCCAGCTCTTACTAGCACAAAGGCAATCTTTCTATTGACTTGATCAATCAGAATCTTACTTTTACACCTTTCCTGTCTTTGCCTCACTGAAATTTTGGCTTCCTGTAGGGTACTTAGGTAAGGCCAGGTGGTACCCTTTAAATGCTTTGCGTGATATTCATTAGCATCTGGGCTATTCCTAATCCCTTGAAACTTGGCCTGTAGGAAACGAGACTCCATGATTTAGCTCACTTCGTACATTATGCTGCCTGTATTCATATTTATATTTGTTTAATGTCTGAATAGCTCATATCAATGGGTAAAATTTACGGCAAAAAAAGAGACACTTGTTTATGCTAGAGTCCCATCCAAAAAACTCAATGATATTTCTGAACTCCTTGGTACATTCCATCTGTTACACTCATCATAGCCAGTGTCACACTAGGAGCAGCCTAGAGATGACTGTTTGCATGTAAATGGAGATGGGTGGGTAGTATGTTCATTGAGTTGTGATCTTAAACTTTATATATTTATGCACATGCATACAAAGCCAAAATATCCATCAGCAGTTTTATTCATTGCCTTACCTTTTGCCATGTCTTGCCATGCCTTCTGTTTTCTCTTTTTTTTTTTTTTTCCCAAGACTAAATGACTCATTTCCTCTTTTTGGTTAAATTCCCTTCTTGCTGCACCACTGTAATCCACTTGAATAGCTGCTGTCTGGAGGGACTAATATTGACTTCATGCACATTTGCCTTATACATTTCATACACATCACTTTTTCATAAGTACAAGTACAAATGGCATTGCGAAATTACTTTTTTGTTACTGCAGCCATCCAAAATGCAAAGGATGGTTTCTTTCAGTAAATTTATAGGTGAATATGTTAGTTCCCTTAGTGTTTTGTTTATTTGCTTTGATTTTTTTTCTTTGCCTTATTTTGGCTTTCATTGTATATCTTTGACTGGTAGTCTTGTGCAGGTACCAGGGCTGTACCTGGATAATGCTTTGTTTAGGATCAGTTGCAGTTCTTATTTGCCTGCCATGTGATGCTTTTGCTCCTGCACAAACAGGAGACAAGCTTCCCAGAAATGAGAGAATTACCATTGTACCTCACCAAACTTCATAAATACAGGGCTATATATTTAGTTGTGGCTATACAGTGCATTTCATGATTGAAGGGAGTATGTGTAAATTAAAAGTAATAACGTTTTACCACTTAATTTCAGAGAGTATGTACATACTTTTGTGAAACAACCTGAAGCCATACACAGATCCTGGTCCTTACTCTATACCTATGGAAATTTTTGCACCTTGTGAGCATTACTCAATTCAGAGACTCTAGGGCTATGCAGGAGTCAATTTGTTCCATGTCTGACTGAGAGCCTTTCCACATCTGAAGTACTTTTACCATAAACTTTGTAAGTAAAGGACAAGCTTAAGAATTTTTACCTGACATATTTGCCTTCATTAATGTAGAATGTGCTACATGGATGAAATGATATACATTTTCTGTTCAGTGTGTCGAGCTACATTTGTCAGTGATATTTTCTGCTGCATATCACTTGATATTTGAAATAGGATGCTTTCTTTTTGGTGGCTAAAACATATGTGGAAAATTTTGGGTGAAATGTGAAGAAAAATTGTTGTTAGTAGGGAGAAGATGACTGAAACATTTTGAAATCAGGTCTTAAGATGAACAGATTTTGTTTTAATTTTGTCCTGGATAATATTTTTACTTTCTGAATAATTTTTAATGATAAAAGGAATCTATTGCCAAAACATCTCGTTTAATTTTACTGTGGTTTTTTTGTAGCTTATTGCAAGCACATAATCTGTTTAATGCTTGAGCATCTTGTCTGATTATTGGCTGAAAATACCATTATAATAATACATTTTTTTCCTATAATTCAGCTTTCTTTTTTTTTTTTTTAACATAGAAGCAACATTCATATCTCTTTTTATTCCCATGGTGATAGATAACTTGATTATATGAAAAACCCTTTTAGATCAGCCATGATTTTTCTGTCACTGCTGGGTTAAATGTGTCATGGTCAAGAGAATGTAATGCCAGGTCAACACCAAGATAACATGATAGGTATGACTGATACTTTTGAAGTATCAGTAGTGAAACAGCTGGGAAAAATTTTAGTTATAGCTGGAGGAAGTAATAGATTTTCAGATTCTGTGAAAACTGCTAGGACTGATTAGCATCAAATTTTATTTGTGCTAAGCTGCTTAAGGCAAGAGAGTACAAAAGCAACTTGATGCACTCATTTACTGTTTTACAGTATATTAGTTCCATAAATATCCCTCTATAGATTTAATATTTTTAGTCTTTTCCCATTCCTGGCTGAAAATATTACTGGTGGTTAGAGCAAAGGGGCAGCCTGCTTTTATGTGTTATTTTCCATTTTGTCTCAGTTTTGTTGTTAGGTTGAGAAACATCTCTTGACCTTTTTCTTCTCTTTTGTGGTTTTGATTTGCCCATGTTTAATTATTCCACAAGAAAAATCAGAAGCTTGATTAATATTTGTTAAATGGTTTCATATGTCTCCTATCTTTGTAGGCAGGCTGAAGCTGTTTAAAATGTTGAGGTTTTTATGTCATTCCATAACCACAGTATGTGAGCACTTTACAAAGACAGTGTAGCTATTAGAGACCAACGATCTGATTTTCTTTTTACTTCCCCAAGGGCAGTTGGGGATATATATATAAATATATGCACAGAGACACACAGATAGACATGCACAGCTCTTTCCTGCACAGGAGGAAAACTGCGTATGTGGACAGAATTAGTTCACCCTTTCATTGCTGACTTATTTTCTGAATTCTTACTGGTATTTTAGGGTTGTTTGTACATAACAGAAGCTCTAGAGTGGCCCAGCCCTATCTGTGTGACCTCCACCCTTTAGATATTTGTGTGCATAAAGGGCTCACACACAGAAACGCAAACTATGCAGTGGCTGTTTTAGAGATCTTTTGTTAATAGGACACACTTCCTATGTCTTTGCCAGTAAACAAAATGTACCTGGAATAAGTTCTCTGGCAGCAAGGTCAGCTGACACAGACCATCCACACCTCTGTCTTAAACTCCCCTTGTTCCCCCAAGTCATGGGGCTGAATGCAAATTACTGGGAGAGAATTGATTCCTGACCCGTTCCAACTTCTGAAGCCTGTCTGGAAATTGGGAGACTTAGCTGGCATAGGTTGTGCCAGAGTTATGTACTGTCCTATCAGTCTAGTGGTGGAGGCAGCTGAGGTATTGCTAAGGGTTGTGTGCTGAAATTATGTGATTTAGCAGCATAGATGTCACTGTTGGTTTCGGAGGACAGAACTCCTCTGCTCCTACATCACACTGAAGGGAAGCGAAGATACTGCAAGGGTCATTGATGCCACTTTAGTGTTTTAGTACAGTAATGTTAGTTTTATTAGCCATGATGAGAACTAAATTAAGACTTTTTTTCCCCCCTGGTGGATGTTTCAGTACGGTGACAGCTGTGCAGTAAGAACAGTCCTGCATTCTGACTGTCATCAGAAACCAGAGACCATTCATTGTGCATTACAGCCAACTGGTAGATTTTGTGGGCTTTTGTGTTTCCATCCTTGTTATTTTCCTTAAAGCACATTGTGCTTTTAGGATTAAACTGGTTTAGAGTGCTTAAATGTATGTCCTTGTGTTTGCTAGCATTTATGAGAGAAAAATAGTTGTCCAAACAAAAGTCTTACTGAAGGACGCTGATTCCACATGGATGAATTAAATAGCCAAGAGCAAAGTGCTCCTCTGGGCTGGGATCTACATATGCTCCCACACCAGAAAAGCAAGATATTATGTCCCCTATCATTCTGACAGGACAATTAAGCATTTAAGTGAGACCTTAAATTAGGAAGCTGTTGGCCCTTGTCTGCCTATGCCCTCAACAGAGAGAGTAAAACGGTTTCAAAGGAGTCTGGATCAGGTCTGTGAATTTGGATACATCTTTAATGTTTTACAGAAATACGATGAACTGATCCATGATTTTACTTTGACCAGACTCAGACTCACATATTGCGTTGGGTTGGAAGAGACTCAAAGGTCATCTTATCCAACTGTCCTGCGGTGACCAGGGACACCTCCAACTGGATTAGGCTGCCCAAGGTCACACTGAGCCTGACCTGGAATGTCTCCAGGGATGGAGCCTCAACCACATTCGTGGACAACCTGTTCCAGTATTTTACCAATCTTTTAAAAAACTCTTCCTTATGTCCAACTTAATTCTACCTTGCTCCAGTTTAAAACCATCCATGCCCTATTGTTGCGAGCTTTTCTAGACAGTCCTTCCTGTAGGTCCCCTTCAAGATACTGAAGTGTAGTTATGTGGTCTCTCTGGAGCCTTTTCTTCTCCATGCTGAACACATTTAACTCTCTCAGCCTGTCTTTGTAGCAAAGATACTCTAACACCATGATCATCTTTGTACCCTCCTCTAGACCTACTCCAGCAGGTCTCCCTCTCTTGTATTGGGAACCTCAGAACTGGACAAAGGACTCCAGGTGAAATGTCAACAGAGCAGAATCACCTCTTCTCACGAGAAGAAAGGTTTTGAAGCCTTGTGTGGAAGTCGTAGGTGGCTTTGTACACATTTTTGAAAGGATATTAAACACCTGCAAGAATGGTTCCAGTTTCTTAATTCCTTCCTCACTTTCCTGTGGGAGGACTCCTATTAATTTCGCTTTCTCTTCCTTCCCTCCCTATTCATCTGACTTTATTTCTCTCTTGTCTTAAGAGAAGCTACTTTTTGGCCACTGTTCTCATTATTTTTCAAGGGAGTACTTCATAGTCTCCAATACGTATTTTTTTTTCCCAGACATGTTGAATGATCAAGGCTCTGACTGAGTCTCAGTTTCTCTGGGGTCATGAGGGTGAGTGGGTGAGCAGGCAAAGCTGGAGTTTGAGTGACTTACAAGTGGGACTTGTCTATGGGGATATAAAAGAAAGTGTTGTTGAGAAATTGATTCCTGAAGGGATGAGGGTCTTTCCTTTTTACCTTGCTGTAGGATTTCTTGTCTGGCACTTCAGATAGGTACTTGGCTCTAACTCTTCTCTGAAATAAATTATTTCTGATAGCAATGCTATGATATGCCACAGTACTGCAAGAGCTCTCTTCCTATGGTATTTATTTTGTAGCTCAAGACTGTGCAACGAGAGTAAAAGTGATTTCTCTGAGCTGGAATAGTTCATATTTTGAGTTTTGGCTTATGTTCTTTCAGGCATCTCCAGCGTTTAGTTGCATAACAGCAGTATTTGTAGGGGCATAATCGGGATCTTTTTGCCTTTTTCACTGGAACATTTATGCACATGGCTCTTCTGTTAACTTAAAAGTAGAAAAAGGATGATAGCTCATTTTGGGTATCATTCTACAAAAAGCTTTTAACAGCTTCCATTAGCTTTTTACTTTGATAGTGACTGTGTCACATTTAAAATGCTGTTACAGTCTTCTCCCAGGCTGGGTAAAATTTTGTCAAGCAACTCCATTGCATAATGGTAGCACTGATCCTCCAGGGTGTTTATTACTTCTGTTCAGATAGATTTTTGTTGTTGTTGTTTTTTGTGAAGTCTTTTGAAATGTTAAGGTCTTAGTGTAAAGTTATTACCACAGTTTCACTTAGGCTATTCATTAGAGAAACTTTTCAAAAAGACTGTGAATCCTGCAGTAATTCTCCAAACCTGACACTTAAAAAGCAAAGCCCAAGAAAGAGCTAAAGAAAGCGCTGGCTTTCTTGCCATTCTTATTTCTTCTTTTGGTACCATGAGTATGCTTTGATTTTATCAATAATGCTGATACACAGAGTCCCCTTCCAGAAGAGCTCGCTTCCTTCATGGTTGTCAACTGTACAAGGACTTGCAAGTCTAGAAGGTGTTCTGTGTGAACTTCAAAGAGGTCACAGGAAGTTCCAAGATTTGCCTCTTTAGATGATACGTGAAGTAGAACATAGGCTAAAATGTTGAAATCCTTTGCAGTAGAAGACAACCCAATACAAGAAGGACATGAATCTGTTGGTGAGGGTCCAGAGGCATGCCACGAAGAATATCAGAGGACTGGATGACCTGTCCTATGAGAACAGGCTGACTTGGGTCTGTTCAGTCTGGAGAAGAGCTGGAGAGGACTCTGGGGAGACCTTACAGCACCCTTCTGGTACCTGAAGGTGATCTACAGAAAAGTGGGAGAGGGACTATTTGTAAGGGTCTGTGGTGATAGGACAAGGGGCAATGGTTTTAAACTAGAGCAGGGGAGATTTAGAGTAGGCATTAGAAAGAAGCTCTTTACTATGAGGATAGTGAGATGCAGGAATGGGTAGCCCAGAGAAGTTGTGGATGCCTCATCCTTCTAAGTGTTTAAGACCAGGATGGATGAGGCTTTGAGCAACCTGACCTAGTGGGAGGAATCCCTGCCAATGTCAGGGTGTTGGAGCTAGATGATTAAGGTCCTTTCCAACTGAGGCCATTTTATGATTCTATTCTAAGGTGGCAGATAGTAGGCTGAACATGAGCCAGCAGTGTGCTCAGGTGGCCAAGAGAGCCAATGGCATCCTGGCCTGTATCAGGAACAGTGTGGCCAGTAGGAGGAGGGAGGTTATTCTTCCCCTGTACTCAACACTGGTGAGGCCACACCTTGAGCACTGTGTCCAGTTCTGGGCCCCTCAATTCAAGAGAGATGTTGAGATACTGGAACATGTCCAGAGAAGGGTGATGAAGATGGTGAGGGGCATGGAACACAAGCCCTATGAGGAGAGGCTGAGGGAGCTGGGGTTGTTTAGCCTGGAGAAAAGGAGGCTCAGGGGTGACCTCATCTCTGTCTACAACTACCTAAAGAGAGGCTGTAGCCAGATGGAGGTCGATCTTTTTTCCCAGGCAACCAGCAACAGAACAAGGGGACAAGTCTCAAGTTGTGCCAGGGGAGGTATAGGCTGGATGATAGGAGGAAGCTCTTCATAGAGAGAGTGATTTGCCGTTGGAATGGGCTGCCCAGGGAGGTGGTGGAGTCACCATCCCTGGGAGTGTTCAGGAAAAGACTGGATGAGGCACTTAGTGCCATGGTCTAGTTGATTGGCTAGGGCTGGGTGCTAGGTTGGACTGGATGATCTTGGAGGTCTCTTCCAACCTGGTTGATTCTATGATTCTATGACTTTCATGATTTGGACTAACTACAAATATAATACCCCAAATTCAACTGATAAAGAGGCATTAGTAGGTCATCTAAGTGGGATATTTCAGGTTGGCTGTTAGAGAAAAAAAAAATGTTGAGAATTACCCTGTTGTACGTTGTCTAAAGGTTAATCCAGTTGTGTAAGACAGGAGAAATGTCAAATTTCCTACTTCCTAGCTTTCTGAAAATGAAATATAAGAATAAGACATTTTTTAATCAGCAAGAAGATGGATCTAGTTAAGGTAAGCACTGTTTTCCACTCCTAGCTTTGATTATTCTGTTTGTGATCCTTTGCATAGCAAAAAAACAGGATTTGAAAGTTACTAGCTGCTATGTTTACCTTCCAAAGTGTGAAGAAAATATGCATTGTCCTGAGGATTAAAGAGCTAGTTCCCTTTGTACTTAGTTCAAGCAGAACAGAAGCATTTGTAATGAAAATAAAAGCCATTAGAAAGCATGAAACATGAGAGGAAAAATAATGTTTGTATCTTCTTTGCTGGTCAGGATTTGACACTGCTCTTTGAAAGTTTAAGTGTAAACATTTATCTTGTTAACCAGCATTTATCTTCTTTTTTGGGGCACTTGCAACACTTAAAGACAGTCAGAGCCGTTGTTTCAGCCCACTGGGAGCTGTTTTGTCAAATACCTTCTGAATAGCAAAAACTTCTCATCTGTGAGTGACTTCATACCTCCAATACCAACTGAATAATATTTTGGAAACTGGCTATGCAAGGTGTTTGAGCTGAGATGTACTGCAGAGGAAGAATAATATCTCTAGGGCTAGTCTTGGGCACTGGAATATGAAGGGAGAGTAGCTGTGTATGGGAACTTGAAGAGCTTGCAGTTGGAACAGATGCTGAGTGTGCCCTGTGACTCAAGGTATGATTTCCTGCCATTCCTGCCAAGTGTCAAACCTTGTGTTTTTATTTTTTCCTCTTCATATTTCTATTTTTAGATTGGATAGCAAAGCACTTGTTCTTCAGGAACACTATTCAGGTTATACTTATTTTACTGCATCTTTGCATATGCATCAAATAATATTTGATTCTGAAGAGAATAAAGATATAAAAAGCTGATGAAAACAAGGAGTATTTTTGGGATGGGTCACATAATCACTTGTCTCAGTGGCAAGCTGCAGAGCTTTGTCTGAGTGTGACAGACGGCCGTTGCTGTGTGTTAGTGCCCGCTGAAGCCTTACCTCCTTTGTCTTCACCACACATTTTCTCTGTGACCTTGGGCCAGTCACGCAGAAGTGACTCCTCAGCCTCATGGCTGATGCTCACGGAGCTGGGTGCCCAGTGACATTGGAGGACTGAAGTCTAGGGTTCCCCACCCCTGCTTCCTTGTTTATAGCACTTCTGTGCCTAAAGGGATTTGTGAATATAAAGACTCCTTGATAATCAGATATAAGAGTGAGGGGTGGGGGCCTGTAAGTACCTCAGATAGCTAGTTCTTAACGAAGGATTCCTTGTATCCTCTTACATAGTTCCCTCCTTGGGTTTTTTTATGAAAGGGGATTACCCAACTCACTGTATGATTTAAATATGCAAGTCATCAGTCTCCGGAGCAAGTGGTGAAGCTTGCTTGACCTTCAGTCAGAAGCTGTACATCTCCGTTAGGAAACCATGGGAGTCAAAGAAAGAGAGCCCCAGAGTCAGGAATAAATATTTGGATTATTGCTCAGTAAAATTCTTAAAACTGCTGTCTGCAGCTTATATTAAAGTGATTAGGAAAAATGTATGTCTGCCATTATTATGTCATGTAGGGTAATTAAGTCATGTAGGGTAAAAGAAAATAAAGGCAGGTGCCTACAGAAGTATGTTCCACTTAGCTGAGTTGAATTTTTTTTCTTTTCTTATTCTTAAATGCTTAAATAGACTGTCAGTCAGCTCAGTTTTGTAGAAGACTTGCTAGCTGGCAGCTATTCCAGTTTATTCCTTAGTGTCTCAGGAACCATTTTTGTGTTTGTTTCACAGTGATTTCATTAAATTTTGTTTGCTTATCTCTAGCTTGAGTAAAAATCCCTGTGAACAGTGCAATTTCTGGCAGCTGTGTGGGAAATAACTGCTGTATTTATTTACCAAGAGTGGATTGAGAGATAAAAGGACCTTCTACAACTTTTAGAAAAGGTGATTCCTAATTTAAAATTTTTCTCATTTTCAGTTGTTTTTAGTGTACCAAAGGCATGGATGCAATATTGTGAGCGAGGCTGTGCAAATAACTAGGAAGTTTGACAGTTGAACTGAAAATAAACATTCATTTTAATTTGAACCAAAATGGTCATGTTGAATTGGGATTCAGGGGCTTGTTTGATTGGATTTTTTTGTTTTGTTTTGTTGAGGAAGGCTCTCCAAAGTGTGTTGTGTTAAATACTAACACATTTCAGACAAAAGAAAAGACTTTATTTCTATTTTGAAGAATTTATAATAGTAATTAAAAAAAGACAGTTTTGAAATGCCAATCTTGAGCACCAATTGTTAAGGGGTAGTACCCCTCTTACCACAGTGTGTTTACTTATGACTTACATAAGGCTCTTGGGCAAATTCTTCCTTTTGGATTTGGAAATCAGATATAGTTTAGACACTGTCTTCTAACTTTTGCCCAACTCCAGTCCCCACAACAGACAAAAATGCTTTACAGTAAAATTTAGAGTTCTGATGATAGAGGCTGAGAACCCTGCAGAAGTGTACTCTGTCACTGGGATGCTAGGGTGCTCTGTATAAATCTGTTTTCCTGACTTTCCACCACACTGACTTTTCTTCCTGCCAGAACAGGTCTTATCCTACCAGTCTCCCTCCCATGTGCCAGGCTTTCCCTGGAATGCTGCTATCCTGTGATTGCATGTCTGCTTCTTTGAAAAATCTTTCCCTCTATTCTCTCTCTGAACAGCTGTATGCAAGTTAATGCTGCTGTTGCCAGATGCTGTCTATTAACTGCTGATAAGTTTTCACAATGGGAACATTTAATTTCATCTATGCTAGAAGTCATTAAATATTCATTAGAGCAATGATTTGAACTTACCTATCTTTGTTCTTTGCTGAATACTGGACTACACAGTGAATTACTCTCAGGTGGGTCAAATGAAAGCTTAATTGTTTGTGAAAACACGAACAGCTTCAACGGGAGAGACTTTCATGTCCAAACCCCCTATAACTCAATAGTTAGTTGTTCCCAGCTGAGTACTCTAACCATCAGGCTATTAAGTATAATACAGGCAGCTACTACAGGCTTATTTTTCCTTTTGGAACATATGTGTGCATTGAGAAGAGAAATGACAAAAGAAAGTGACAGATACATGGTGACAGAGACCAGAACCAACTGAAAGCTTTTAAAGAAGTCCTGTTCAATGCCCTGGGGAGACCTAACACTAAAGCACCTCTGAATGTTGAAACTTTTATATAGATGCATTAGCCATGGATTTCCAAGCTTTCATCTTTACGATAGGATTCAAAACTCTTGACCAGAATGGTAGCGCCAGATTCATCTCACCTTTGTCTTTGGCAGCCTAGTTTAACTTAGACCTCAGCAACAGTCTTGTGTTCATATGAATGGCTGAATCAGCTCCTGCGAGTCTGAAGTGCCAGTGGACTTCTACAAGTGTCTGTATATGGTCATCATAGACAATGACCTAATGATTTCCAAGGACTTGGAATTTCTAATTCTACTGCCTTGCAGTGCTGAGCATCTCACTTCTGAACTAAGCGCCAAGCAGGTGCTTCAGTATCTAGTTGCCAGAAAGTGCTTTATTTACAGACTCTCATAAAATATAGATGGTTGCTGTCCTTGACATACAGGCTTGTAATTACTTCTGATTTGTTTTACACATAGGGCTTTATAGAAAGACTGTAGAGATACTTGTTTTGAATATAGAAAACCAGAAGACACTCCTGCGGCAGCTATTGGTAGCGGTATTTGTCATTCTTTCTTTCTTTAGGCTATTGTGAATACTGTGTGTGTAGCGTAGTTATTTAGGCACACTGATACCATAATAATAAATAATGTTGTATTTTACTTTACAGCTCCTATTTGCAGCACTGCTCCAGGCACCTCCCTAAAACCTAAACAGAAAATGGACTATAAATATAATAAAATAATTGGGCTATGACAGAAGCTTTTTTTCCCCCTAAATCTAACATGCAGGCCTCTCTAAGCAGTTAAGTCTATGATGTTTCTTAAGTGAAGGCTTAGGATATGGGGAGGGCTGAAGGAAGCAAGGGCAGCATATAAACAACGTTTTCTGCAAGTCATAATGGAAAAATACAGTAGTTATGACTTTAATTGGGATAATTTTCAGGTCCATTGACTGGAAAAAAATTGGATTGTGGAGTTAGATGTCATTGTATGCGAATTTTGCTCATACCCACCTAGTGGATGAGGGGAAGGCTGTGGATGTCAGGTACTCAGATGGCAAAGCCTTCAGCATAGATCCTCACAGCATCACCTTGGGCAAACTGGCTGCCTGTGGTCTTGTCAGATAGAGCCTTCATTGGGTTGGAAACTGGCTCCATGGCTGCGTCCAAAGATTGGTGGTGAACAGAGTTAAATCCGGTTGTCAGCTGGTCACAAGTGGTGCTCCCTAGGGCTCATTAACGTCTTCATTGATGACCTTGATGAAGGAATCAATGAGGGTGCACTTCCCACCAAACTATGTGGGAGTGTTGATCTACCGGAGATGAGGAAGGCTCTGCAGAGGGATCTGGACAGGCTGGATTGGTGGGCTGAGGCCAACTGTGTGATGTTTGACAAAGTGCTGGGTCATGCACTTCAGTCAAAAAAAGTGCAAAATGATGCTAAAAGTTTGTGGAAGAGTGGCTTGAAAGTAGCTTGGCAGACAGGGATCTGCTGGGTGCTGGTCAACAGCAACTGAATATGAGCTGAAAGCTACACTAGCTGAAAGCTAAGGAAGTGATTGTGCCCCTGTACTTGGCGCTAGTGAGGCTGCTGCTTGAGTACTGTGTTCAGCTTAGGACCCCTTACTGCAGGAAGGGCATTGAGGTGCTGGGTGTCTAGAAAAGGGCAGTGAGACTGGTGAGGTATGTTGAACACAAGTCCTGTGAGGAGAGGTAGAGGGAGCTGGGCTTTTTCATACTGGAGAAGAAGAGATTGAGGGGAGACATCATCACTCTCTCCAGCTATCAGAAACAGGCTGTATCAAGGTGGAGGCCAGTCTATTATCATGGGTATCAACTGATAGGATGAAAGGAAATGGCCTTAAGCGGCACCAGGTGACGTTTAGGTTTTAGGAAAAATTTCTTCACCAAAATGGGCGTCAGACATTGGAACAGGCTGCCCAGAGAAATAGTGGAGTCATCATCCTGGAGGTGATGCTTGGATGAGCTGTTTAGGGACATAGTCTAACAGTTGTTTACAGGGGGGTGTTAAGTTATGGTTGCACTCAACGGTCTTAAGGTCTTTTCCAACTTTTTTACTAAAAGCTTCTGTTGAAAAGGGGAAAAAAGTCATTAAGAAACATGATGTACATATTTATTTCTACTTTTCAAAAGCTGGACTCTGCACTCCTTGTTCTGTCCCACCCACCAAAGGGAACAAGAATGATGGCATGACCCTGAGACTTGTTAAGGAATCAGTGTTTTGTGGGCCCAGTTGGCATATCTGGGCAGTGCACAAGGGCACTTGAGGACATGAGAAATGCGATATCACTAGATCAAAGTGGCTGTACTTTTTGTAGATGTAGAGCTGTCTTGTGTCTCAGACCAGCTTGTGCATATGCTACTGTTAGCATCAAATTTTATCTGGCGGCATATCAAATACGGACTTTGCTTTGGTTCACAAGAACCAGCCATTTGTGTTATTTGAAATGCTAGAGCACTGCCTACCCTAAGCCAACAAGTTAAAAGCCATCTACCCTGCCTACAGTGACAGGTTGTCTTTTGTGCCAGGAAAGCTTGCAGCAGCTGAATGTTGGCTTTGCAGGAGGGAGAGCTCTGTACTCTGGGCAAAGTGTTCTCTCGTGGTCATAGATTCCATAGCAATAAGAATGGCAGATGCTGGTTTAAGGGCGTTAGTGAGTCATGGAAATCTGTTGCCAAATAGTATGTGAAAGTTTCCTTTCCCTTTGGTTACTTCTGAAAAGCATTCCAGAATAGTGTAAATAAAGAAACATTCATTGCTACCTTAGAGAAAAGTGAAAGAAGTACTTTGGTCTTTTCATCATGCAGGTCACTATAAACAAACTTGGGTAGAAATTCTGTAACTCACAAAATGCAGCTGCATTGTTTGAGAAAAAACAGTATTGAATGGGTTTTTAGGTAAAGGATTATCAAGGCACTAATAGAAAGGCAAATACAGTCAAACTCTACTGCTGGTAAGAACTTGTAAAACCAGAACTAACATTATTTCTCTATAACTTTTGATCATTTTACTGTGCTACATGTGTGTGGGCTTTTTTTTTTTTGTTTTGTTTTGTTGTTCTTGTTGGTTTGGTTTTGAAAGTGATTTAATTTGTCATAAATTATGTCTGAACTGGCCATCTATCACTGTACAGTTTGTCTTCACTACTTACGAATCTGACATTCAGAATGACAAGTGTAATTAGATGCTGCTGAAACATATGCCATTATTTATGAATGTTAAGCTAGCATAAACAGGAGATCAAATCTTAGGGGAAGCAGTCATCCAAGAAATCATCTTGACATTTATTTCATTAAAACCTTTCTTTGAGTAAGACAGTCAGGACATACCTGGGTAGCACTATCAGCGCATCTGCACATACTAGCCAGTTAATGAGCTTGCAAAGCAAAGGTTCAGGTACATGTAGTTAACACTTAATTTTCAGTTAGCTTTTGCACATGTAGTTATGCAGGTGTTTGTCATGCTCCCATATTAATCTCCCACAGGAGATTAATATATAGAACTTAAACAGACGAAAAAGAATGTTGTTATGTTGTATGTTAACATTCAGTGTAATTTGAATTAGAAAACTTGAGTAAAAGGGCTCAAGCCCTAGAAAGGTAGTGGTCTCTTAGCTTGAGATCTTGCTAGGAAGAGGGCAGAAAAAAAAGGGCTGAAAAAAATCAGGCATGCTGGGAGATGTGTCCTCAGCACAGACTGGCAGGTCATTGCTGCTCTTGCTAGGCAAAGCTGCAGATGTGAGCGTAGGAGCAGACTGGGCATCTTCCACGCTGTGGTGGTTTTGCACCATGCAGAATTTGGAGTTAAGCCCTCAGAAGTAAATCACCGTGCTTACTTGGAATTTGGAAGTAAAATGAAAATGTTATTTACCAAAGTAGGCTAAATATAAAAAGTAATAAACATATAAAAAAAATATATATACACATATACAACCAAGTAATAGCAATAACATGGCTGCGCCTCTGTGCACCCCTTTGGACAAAGTCCAGGGGCTGTTACTAGCTAACACAGTATTATCTCTCCCTGCTACCAGTCAGTGTTCTTACCAATAACCCAAACAATGGCTGGTGCAGAGGAGTAAAGGAAAGTTCAGAGGAGTACAGAAGGAAAACAGGAGAAAGAGAGATGAACACACCGTAACTTCAGACTATATAGAATTTTTTAGACCAATGGAATGGGATAAACATATCTCTTACATTTTTGTTCAGCAGTGTTAAGAGTAGAGTCCATCCCTGTGGACTCTCTGAACTCTCTAGAAAACTTATTTACAGTTTAGGACTATGGTCCTGAAACTGCACCACACCCCCTGTGTCTTACCCTAGTACTGAGAAGGCAGTGCAGTTACTAATATTGTTTAGATTGTAAAATTGATCTTTATTTCTTAATGTCAGCATTACTCCTGAGACTCTCTGTCTGCCTTATCACTGCTGCTAAGCAGAGCTTTACTCTGTGAGCGCTGCCAGGGAAATCTGAGAACTGGAATAAAGCAGTGTATTGAAAAGGGGTGGGGAGGGAAAGGCAATTCTGGCAACCAGTCCTTGCCAGGGGCAGAATAATGGAACAGCTGATATAAAACAGTATTTATGTGTAATGAAAGTATCAGGAATGCCAGCACACATGGAGGGAAGGGATGTAGGTCTTGGCAAATAAACGTGATTATCTTTCTAGCAAAATTTTGAGTTGTGAAGCTAATGGCATTGACTTCTGTAAACCTTGATGCCACAAGTCATTCTGAGATGCTTGAGTTAGCTTTAAGCTTGCCTTATTTAATCAGATCCTCATAAATATGCATATACATAAACCCTATTTTTAAAACATTAATACCAGTAGTATCTTGGGGTTTATCTGGATAAGCTTTTGCTCAGGAATGGGAAGGAAAGTTCATGGGGAAAATTCCTCTGCTAACTACTGCTAATACTGCTCCTCTGCCAATACCTGACTGTGAAGAAAATGTTTCCTCCCCACATTAACAGTGCTCCTCTACAGACCCACTAGGCACTCCTTCCCCGATTACAAGCCAGAAACTGGAGGTTGTTGCAGTCAGTTTTCCCTCAACCTTTATAACTATCTATCTTATTTCTAATGTTTTCTTGGAATATGTGAAGCATAAACAGAGTATGCTAGTAGGAGCCAAAGTCTCTCTTTGCCAGGAGCTCTCTGATGGCCTTCGAGAAAGGAGAGCAGCATGGAGGAAGGGTGAGAGCAGTGTGAAAGATGAGGAATTGACTGTGTCAGGGGAGGAAATGTACAGACGTATTGCATCAAGTTTGCATGGTCTCTTTAGCAAAGTAACTGGGGAGAATGGGGTCGGTGAGTTCAACAAACAAGTGTTTCGCTTCTGTTTAGGCGTGCAGAGAACAGAGAGGCTGTGGAAATCAGAATCAGCTGGTAATATTGCAGTACTTTCCCAAGAAAGTGGAGAAAGGGTATGTTTCTTTGGGTTTTTTGGTATATTTCTGGTCATATACTCACTCAATTGTATTGTTAATGTACAGAAGCTCCAAACTCAAGCATTTCTTTTCAAGATGATAATAGCCATGGAAAATGCTAGCTGCTATGTCATTGGTGTAGATATCTATTCCCTATGCCCTTTTCTTCTTAAGTCTTAATAAAGTAGCCACCGATTTATTTTCTTTTAATTATACTGTCATTATTTAAGAAAACTCTGCCAGTCTTAAATCCTGTATTTTATAAGAGACTGACTAAGAGTTTTTCTTCATCCTGTAGCAGCAGGCTAATGAAACTGGGGTGCTTTTTTTTACACGGTAAATTTATTTTCTCATTTTACTTCTTTCCTTTGTTTGGTCATAAGCCCCAGAAACCACACAGTCCATCAGGCGCATCTGCCTCGTTGGCAGGCTCCACAGGCCTGTGTGCTGGCATTTTGAATTTGCCTTAGGGGCTGGCCTTGTGATTAAGCTACAGATGTACTGTCTGAGCCACCTTGTCTTCTGTTCAACACACTGTTCACACAGAAACGCTCTTTTCTCTGTACTATCCGTTTGGTTGTGCTATCTTACGTTCTGGCTGTCAATGCGGCAAGCTTATACCAGTTGTATCATTTGAATTTACTGTTTTCCTGTTAGTCATCCAAAACACTTCAAGATGTACACACTTAACTGAAAGTAATGGGTGACTCAAGATTATTCATGGTTTATCACGAGATTAGAATAGCTGCTGCTTAGTTGTGCTTTGATCATTATGATAAGTTGTAAATACAAGGTTGGGAAAGAGTAGTCATGAAGAATGTTTGAAAATTAGTCCTGTGTCATGGAATATCATCTTGAAAGTTTGAAGATGAAGTTGTCAGGACCTGTTAGTCTTGGTATCACTTTTATTTCAGCAGGAGAAGACACATCTCTTTCAGTGTGGAACCACCACATGAGCAATGCTAACTTTTCATTTCAATATTGTGGCCTGTAGGATCCTGAGCCAGAGCACTGCTTAGAAGATTGATTGACTGGAAAGCATTTGTTACTTAGGAAATCTATCTCTGCTGCTTAACTTTCAGATAGATAAAGTCTATCAAGTTTGCACTTGAAATGTCTTTTCAGGCTGGAAATAGCCCATTTCCCCAAATACAGAGAAAGTGTGCTTGTTTATAACCAAATATAATATTATAAAGGATGACGTGGAATAATGAGGGAGATACAAGCTCTCATACTTAACGTTTTCTTGATCACATCATCTCCACTCTCCTGAGCAGATGTACTAGTTTACAGAGTTACTTGTCCTGAAATGTTCTTCGTTTGTTGGACATATTCAAGAGTGGCATAGGTGGTGTTCTTGCAAAGGCTGTCAACATCTTCTTTAATTATTATTCAATTCACTGGGAAGGTTTCTGGCATGTGCAGGACCATGGGAAAGTTAGGATTGTTTACAAAAATCCCTTTTGTAACTTTGTTTTACGAGAGAAGGGATATTATTAATGTTGCTGTCTTATTAACTGTAAGATAGTAGTATCAGATCATTTCTAGTACTATGAACTTTATTGGAACAAACAATATTTGCTTTGGGAATCCCTGGTTTTAACAGTCTATTCAGTATTCTTTAGTTATTCTTCTACAAGCTGTTGGCTTTTCAAGTATTTTACACCACTCCAGAATTGGCTGCAAAGCAATCAAGCAAGGAGTAATTTGCCATCATACTCAGTACTTTTTCAGCTCTTTGTAATATTTTTCAGTTATAAATGCAGCATGCCTTAATACTACTTACTGATTTTTAAAACAGTGTGAGATGACTCCTAGTCACAGGCCAGCATACATGCCCCACCATGAGTGAGAGCATTAGCTTCTATTTCAGGAAACTCAGAGGCACTGGAGTGTGATGGACCTTAAAATCCCACATGAGTCCTGTGGGCTGGAGTTGCTTTGGTAACAACCACCCCAAATAATGCTACAAGTTTGTGGAAGAGTGGTTGGAAAGCAGTCTTGTGAAAAGGGATCTGGTGGTGCTGGTGGACAGCAGTGTGTCCAGGTGGCCAGAAAGGCCAGTGGCATTCTTGCCTATATCAAAACCAGTGCCCAGCAGGAGTAGAGAAGGGCTCATGCAGCAGCTTGCGTACTATGTTCAGTTCTGGGCACCATGATATAGGAAAGACATAGAGGTCATGGGACATGTTCAGAGAAGAGCAATGAAACTGGTGAAGGGTTTGGAAGGCATGTCATGCAAGGAGTGGCTGAGGGAGCTGGTATTTTTTTTGTGTGGAAAAGTAAAGGCTAAGGGGAGACCTCATTGCTCTCTAGAACTACCTGAAAAGAGGTTGTAATGAAGCTGTGTTGGTCTCTTCTCCCAAGTAACCAGTGATAGAATGAGAGGAAAAGTGTTTGAGATGTGCCACGTTTAGACTGGACATTAAGAAAAACTTCTTTACTGAGAGAGTGATGAAGCATTGAAACAGGCTGCCCAGAGAGGTGGTAGAGTTGCCATCCCTGGAGGTGTTCAGGAAGTGTGTATAAATGTGGTGCTTCAGGATATGGTTTATTGGTCACGATAGTGGGATCATGGTTGGACTCCATGTGTTTCTGAGTTTTAATGATTCTATGATCCTGTGTTTATGCTTTAAGGTGAGATGTGGTGGTACTCATAAAGACCTCTGACAAACAGTGAGCTTGGTGGGTGAAGAGGGGATGGGTCACAGACAAGAATTCCTGAGAGCTGGGATACCTGATCTTACTTTTGTGCAAATGTTGCTGGTCAAAGACCTTCAGACTCACAGTCTCGGGCATGCAGTTTGGGATTTCTTTTGTTGAAAACCTCAAAAAATTAAAGAAGTTGGAATTAAATTAGAATAAAAACTCAAATATGTACTGTAGCACCCATTCAAATCAACTATTACATTCTTTACTAAGAAAAAGAAAAAACCCTCCTCTATCCTTCTTGGTGTTTCTGTTTAACTTTTTATATGCAGGCATAATAAAATCAAGAAAACACGTAAGTCTTTTTCCCCTGCATGCCAGTGTTTTCTATCTCCTATCTTCTGTATGACTTTTGACTTCTTTCTTGTTTCAGTAGCATGAGTAGCAGAACTTCACAAGTGATTTGTTTTTCCAAGTTTTAAACATAAACCAAACAAAATGCTGTCTGCTCAGTTTGCTCATGGAAATTCATACATGAATGGGAAAAGGAGAAATTTCAATATACATGACTAATAAATTAGCAGCCTCTGCTCCAGAGAGAAATGGAAAATTGCAGCATTAAATCAATTTTATGTGGTAACATACCAAAACAACAGATTGTTTGAGGTACTCGAGGTAACCACCTTTCCCCGGTAATATATGGTTGTCAGTAACACTTAGCGACACATTCTTCATTGAGTTTATAGTGAAAATTTCTGACAGTGACAGGTGAGGAATTAGGTTTAAGGATGATGTCCTTCTGGTGGTTCATGCTGAGAGTGATATTATTTATATTAACTGGCAAAATATCCTGGCAGCACACAGGCAATTACCTCAATTTTATGTTTAGTGCTCTTCTCATAAATCTGTGTAACGATGGCATCTCTGTTATGAGCTTACATTAACTTACTGGTTACAGTAATTGTATTGAAACAAGTAAATGTCCATTCTGTGATGAAGGTAGTACAGCTACAGTACTCCAAATAAATAATTGCTTGAAATATGTAAGAAGAACAGATTAGGGCTTTATGAAAGGAAACTTTAACTGCGCAATTAGGTAGAGATGTTCGCTGCATGTGTGTGAATTTGTTCTCCATAAGGATTTGGTGTCAGGAAGGCAAAGTGGGCATTGTTAATTTCTTTTTCTGCTAGGTATCTGAAGTCATTAATGCAGGTGAAGCAAAATGCAGTGTATGTCCCTCTGGCCTTGCCAGAAAGTCCCCTTTATTGCCTCTAATCATAGAATGATCATCTCAGCCAGCTTTCCACAGGTCTTATTAATGGCTGCTACAAGTTCATCAAGAAATAGCCGAAAAGCTGTTTATTCTGTTACAGTGCCAAACGCTGACCCAGGCTAATCTTACGGGCCGGGTCTGAGACCATCTCTTAATATGCAAAGTCAGAAGATCTGATGTTTTTGAGGCATTTGTTACTGACCACTATCAAAGATGGACCATTGGTGTGACTTAGAATGGTTGTTTCCTCATGTTCTACTGTAAGGGGAAATGCAGAGGTTTCTGTGGTTCTTCTGTGTTTAGCAGAAAATGGAATTTACAAAAAGTCTATATCCAGAATATCAGTGGAATCACACTCCAAAAATCCCTTGTGTTTTGGCAGCTAATACATGTATTATTTTCTTATAATATATAACATTTTTCTTCGAGCATCCCGGTTGTTCTTGCATCCTTCTAAATGTTCCTGTGTAAGTTAATAAAGAGGAAGTGTAGCTTCTGTTGTGTTAAGGGAAAAGTTAAGTTAAAAAAATTTATCCATCCATGAACATTAGAAATTCATCTCAATGTGCACATTTAAAACAGATCCATTACAGTAAAAATAACTTTCAAATTACTACTTTCATAGCCTATCTGACCTGTTAAGTGTTTGCAAAAAAATAGTTCAGGTATTCTCTGTCTGAAGTGCTTTACTATCTGACGGCGTCTGCTTGGGCCAAGCTGTTAATAGGCTTTAGCAGAAAACATTAAAAAAATTTAGCAGATAGCAGTTTGTACAATTCCTGTGTGCCAAGATCACTGCAGAATGAAGCAACGAAATCAGATTTGCCACAGGCAGAGGAATGAGGCAGACCACTTGAAGATCCTCTATATTGACTTAAAAATAACGGTGCTTGTTTACTTGTGAGTGATTCTGAATAGATAGTTTCTATGCTCTTGAGACAAATTGCCAAGCATGTTGTTTCATCAGTACTGCAGTTCATGGGCACTATCACTGTCAAAGATTTGGAATTTCAGAATTTTATTAAGCAAACATATTTTTAGCAATGAGCCATCTAGAAAATACTGCTCCTCACTGATACCCTCAGGTAATTTTAACATCCCTTCTGATCTTGCTGCTCTTTTATGTCCCTAGAAAGTTGTACATATGGGTTGATTCAGTGAGGTCATTCAGCATGGCTGGGAGTACTCTGTCATTGCCAAGGGTTATGCTGTGCTTGGAGCTCTGGAAATAGTGTGGGAGCCTCAGATTTTCAGAACATACGAAAGGATTACTTTTGTGCTTGCTTTCATCTCCTTTCAGCCTTCACAATTCGTGTAACAGCTTAGGAAAAGGCACAAGCCAAAGATGCTGTCTCTCTTTTAGAGGTACAGGAATTCATAGGGATTTCAGTTACCATCACGGAGATTCTGACTGCTACAACTCGCTTGTTGAGTGGCAGCTGGCAGGCGAGGATGAATGTCACAGGACCACGCTAAAGGATTTGTTCTGTGTTTTCTTGGTGAGATAGATTCAAATAAGCAGGAGAGAGAGAAGATGGAAATTGTGACATAGATACTGTAGCAAAGAGACTGGGAGCAAATTATAACCCCCACACCTTAGAAACAAGAGGATTACTTTTGTTTTCCTTCTGTCACAGAGTAATAATAAAAATTATAGTATTGTGGTCCCAACATCAACGGAAGGAATGTCACTGTGAGCCTTCAGCTAGTCAAATAGCGTAGCCTAGAAATTAAAGATGCTGACTGCTTTGAGTAAATTTTTTCCCCTTAAAGAGTACCTTTCTTAAAATAGATTTATCTCTGCTAAGCAGAAAAGCAGATTCAGTATCCCACAGCATTCAGAGGTACTGTAAGGTTATTACTGTATCATGTTTATCGTTTCATCAAGAAATGTTATTCATTGAACTGTCTGGGCCTTTTCTTGTCACGAGTCTCCGAAATAGCAACATGACAGGACTTCATAACCTTTACTTTATGCAGTGGCTGGTCCTTTCTCTGATTTGTCTATGTCTCAGAAGAACCAGTTATGTCTCTTTCTCTAAACAAATGAAAAGGACTTTGTCAAGTAGGAAACCCTTTCTTACGAAAGAGCTCTTGGTTAAAGCCTATGGGCAGAAGATAGCATTGTAAGATGAGCAAGTGGACCTTCACACATGCAAAATAGAGCAGGGAGCATATTTCTTTCAAATAATATAACTGATCCTCGTGTTCAAATCTGTGAGATCCTCAAAAAAGATTTCAAGAGGAAAAAGTAGAGAATTGAAAGCAGCAGCTGTGTAGTTCGACTCATTAAGAAAATAACTTGAAAACTAGATTAAAGAGGAGCTATGAAATAAATAAGAAGCAGATAAAACTAAATGTGACTTAAAAATAGCCAAGGGATTGAAATCTTCTTTTAATATTATCTTTGACAATAAAAGGAAAGAAAAGGAAGGCTAGGTAATTAGAAGACAATTGAGATCATGAAAGAATAGCTGTTGATAAAACACAGGTTTGGGAATACTTGAAAAATGTAAACAGAGGCAAATCAGTCATTCCAGATGATGCTTAATGACTGAAACTCTCTGGGCATCTAACCACTTACAAAGACCGCTAGCAACTGGTATGGCAGTGGAGACTCAGGAAAAGAAAAGACATTATCCAGCTCCAGGATGGGGAAAAAAGAGAGGAGTGATAACAGAAATTACTATCTAGTAAGGACAGCAAATGAGGTATGTGTGCTATGCGATAAAGCTATAGGAAAGGACAATTTGATTTCAGTGTGCTCTCATGAAAAGATCACAACACAGAGGAAAGAGACAGCAGTTTATGTCAAACTTCTGCTTAATTTTTCACCCATCTATTTTCCTTACTATAATGGCAAATTAGAGCAACATTTCAAAGGTGAACAATGGAAGTTAACTGTCATTTGGAGATGTCACTGTCAGGAAGATTTAAAGAGCTAAATATGTACAGCAGTTAAACAACTTAGAAGGAGAAATACAACAAAAAGTGACGACATGGAAAATTTGAACACTAAGGTGGAAGAAAACCGGAGATAAGTCTCCTTATAGGAGCTTATTAGGTTGAAGAAAGCATGGCCATTACTATGAGTCTTTGCACTGACAGAGCAACAGGTAAGCAAATGCCATAAATCTTCTCCATACCTATCTTCAGTAGGCAGATCTGTCAACATTTTGTTCAGTTTAATCAGCAAATACTGTTACAGACCTCTGGAGATCAGATGTTAAGCAGAAATCCTGATGGTGAATGAAATTTTGGTCCTTGTACAATATGGGCAGTGTCAATTTGGACAAGTTTGTCTCTGTTTTTCAGCCTTCAAATTTTTATTGTTGCCCTTTGTGTCAGGAGCTCACGCCTGTGTAGCATAATTGTATTCCTGCATAGGATGGCCAGTACCTGGCCCAAATTATTTCCTGAGTTAGCCTGAATGTATTCTGGGATGATAGCTGTTGATAGAAGCTGGAACTGTGCCATGGGACTTCCTGACATTTCTACCACACAAATGATTGTATGCCCAGATGAGTCTGTCCCTAGCCTTGTTATGTTTATTCCAAAAGCTGCAAAACCACTTTTAAGTAAGGGACCCAGGATAATATCCAGGCTTTGGACTGTTTAAGCACCCCTTGTGACATGTAACTATGTGATTCTTGGGATGCAAAAGGAAAGGGCATGTCTCTGAATAAAAGAAAAGAAACTAACCAACTATATATATGGCTAGATCAGATCGATTCATGCATAGAGAGTGTTCATGTTCTCAGCCTTCAAGAAGCTACTGGAAAATCCATATGCACTCTCAAATGGAATAATTTTTCTATCTCATCATTGCCAAGTGTCTGAATGAGGGCCATTGTATCCCAGCTGTGCAGCAGATCTGAAGTATCTGTCTTAAAACACCTAAAAAAAATACTAATGGTCTCTAAAGTTGAAGAAGTCTTGCAGTGACACCTTCAAAAAGGCAGTTGTTGATCTCAGCACAACTACAGCCTGAGATAATGAAGCTAAGTACTAGTAAGAGTTTTTTTTTGTTACAGTGTCTCCTGGAATTCTGATTTTCATGCTAATTCAGGTAGTCTTTTGATACAATAATGTACTAACTGGACCACAAGTGAAAGGTAGTAATATCAAGGCAATAAAGTAGGGGAAGATGTGTAGAAGGATGTCAGAGATATTTTTTAATACTAACCCCATCCTATGTAGAATGATCTGGGAGAGAGAATGATAGCAACTGGTGACATTAACAGATGATAGTAAGGAAGAGAAAAGGAAATGGAAGATGGCTTTGAAGGCTAAATGAGAATTAAAAAAAAAAAAAAAAAAGATAGAAGGTGATTCCAAGAATGGAATTAGAAACTCAAAAGCAGAGACAAGGAACATGAAAGAGACGAAAAATACTTGTCCAACTTTTCTCAGAAAATGGAGAAGCTTGGGCTTCATCTCCTGGTTTTTAAAATGTAATTCATATTTCAGTGAAACGTACTGATGTTGTTTGTGATGTAAAAACCACAAAGACTGGATATCCTGTAAGACACAAGGATTGAACAGAAAGTGATTGTGGTGTAGGAAAAGAGCAAACATAGACTGTACAACATGGGACTGAACAACATCTAATAGCTTAGTAGAGTAAAATGGCTCCTTTCCTAGTCCTGTTTGACCAGTAAAGGCTGCCTGCCCTTCCAGGCGTGTTGTTCTCACAAGAAGCTCATGTATACAGAAGCTCTAGTTTGGATAACAGAGGAAATAATAGAAACAGAAGGCTGACCAGCTTAAAATTAAATTTCATAAGAGTTAACGTGCCTGCATCGTGGGTTTCAAAGAAGTCAGTCATTTCAGGCTGTGCTGGATGCAGCTGTAATTCTGAGAAGGTCGGTTACGGAATCCGCGTGATGGGGTGAGATTTTGACTCCCTTGATTTATCAGCGGGGAAGATAAGATTTGATGCGCAGTGTATTTGCAGGCAAATAATTCTGAATGATTTAGGGTAGTCTTAGAGTTTATAACAAGTAATTAAATAAAATGAAGTAAATAATCATTCATCTTGACTAGCATTTTTTTTATGACCGCAATATTTTTGGAGCTAAAAACTGGCCTCTTGAGCAAGAAATATGTCATATCTCATGTGATGCCTAAACCTGTACTGATCAAACTGCTGGCGAATGCCCTTTTAAAAGATAATCCTGTCCTGACAGATGGATGGAGTGGATGATAACAGTAATAACAATAAGAATACTTTTTATCGATATATGATCTGCTTATAACAGATAATAGTTCTTTTTGGTTTTAATTTGTCCAAGTCCTGCAGTTCAATATTATACATCTACTGAAGCCATAGGGGATTGCACAGGCAATCCTGAGCACTGAGTTCTGTCCTACTTCTTTTGTTCAGTTTGGGCACTCCTTTCAGTGTGTAGGGTGTTTTAATTCAGTCATACTCAAGTGTGTTTTTCTCATCTTGGACATAACGATTTCAAGTCTAAAAACCAACTTCTGTGAATCTGTTTTCAGTAATGAAAATGCACTGAAAAGGATATGCCAATGAATTAAAATACCAGTGTTTCAATGAAAACAAAAGTTCTTTTAAAACATTTCAGTGCATCTGAAAACAGCATGACATGGGCTACTTTGTTTGTCATTTTAAAGCTTTTAAATCTGCACCGGGCCTTTGATCGTTTAAGTCTCCTGAAAGACTAATATCCATTTCTTGCAGACCATATATATGTGTCAGCAGTAGATCAGAGAAAACAATTGTGAGTCATGATAGGGGGAAAGGGACTGCTGACTCTGCTCTTCTGATGGTTTAATGATCCAGAGAGCAGGGATGTGGTTGAAACATGAAGTCTGGAAGACTCTTATAGTTGATCAGCTTTGTTCTAAGATTGTTCACCTTGCTAGGAAAGCTTCTACTGGAAATAAATGAATATTCTGTACTTACGATCAGAGAAAGAGACTAGAAAGTACAGTTTGAGTATTTGACAGATGCATAATTGCATAATGAATTATGATTATATGATTTTTCTCTCCTTTTTCTTACTTTTTTTTTTTAACTTCAGAACATGTGTTTGCTTGAATTGTTGGGCTAAGTCACAGCAGAGAGGATCTAAATTTACATGGTCTTAAGAAGTTAAATCTTAAGAAGTTAATTCTTAAGCAGCTAATGTCTAAGCTTTTTAAGTTTCCTAATCAGAATGGCTTTAGACTCTGCATATAATGAAAAAAGCTGAAGGAAAAGGAGAGATGTGAATAGAAACCTTTCTACTGAGCACAACAAATTCCAGGAAACAGAGGAAGAAATCCTAACTCTCAATTGTCTGAGGAGTCTTACCCAGCATTTTACATAGCTTTTGGCTCATAAGCAGTACTTTTTCAAAGAATTATTGAAATAACATTTAAGTCTTGAATTCTAAAATCTCACTAGATCATTCCCTCAAAGTATGCTCTTTTAAACCTTTCCAGGTAGAATATTGTGCTTTTATATGCACTATGGATAAACCATGTGCAAGCAGCTGGATTGTCTTCACCTGAGGCACCATAGGCCCAGCAATAGAGGGGCTTATTATGAGGTGCTGGCATGTGAACTTGAAAATTTAGAGTTCAGAGATGCCATCCACAAGTAGATAACCTAAACCAGGTCATCTGCTTAGTCAGCCTCTTCTAACATAAAAGCTACCCATGAGAATGAGCAGTAGCGTGTAATGTAACCAGAGTATAGGCACACACTGTTGTGAAATGGACTCAGAAGTATTTGCAGTTAAAAGGTAACCAAATTGCTCTGAAATTTGAGTTTTGACCTTCTGAAGTTAAAGAAACTGTCTTATGGGAACTCCTTAGAAATTTTTATGTGTTATACTTAAACCAGAACAAGGTATCATTGGGTGTAACAGCATTTGTTTGTGATGTACAGTATTTAAGAAAATCCATTTAAACAAGGGGTGAACCATCTGGCCTTACGAACCTGCTGAACCCTGCCTTTGTTGTAATATGTTCAGAAAGAGAGGGTTACCTGAGATAAACTTGGCCAGCTGGTGCTGATGCAGGTGCAAGGGTTTTGGCTATGCCATACACAGACCCTTCAACCATGGCTTAGCCGTGCCAGCACCTGTCCCTTTGTTAAAGCTCCATTCTTGCTTTTGTTGTTCCAGATGAAATTCTCATTTCCCTTGGAGATTTTCCTGATGAAATGCTTAGGGCCCTGCTGATATGTGCAGTTCTGTTTTGCTGAGTCTTCTCTAGCACAAGCATCTCACAGTTTTAAAGAAGAATGCACTACTTTTTTTCCTGTAAGTTAAACATTTAACACTAGTTTATAAAGCAATTCCCAGAATAATATTTTCATGGGACTGGAGTCATAATTTTGTGGGCATTTTAAGACCTGGTTAAACTACTCTAAGGAGCATGCCCAACCAAGATCAGGTCACAAAATAAAAAGAGTTTTAGAAATACTTAGAAGCATTTAAAAATTAACTCTATTTAGGCAAAGAAGATAGGACATGGAGTTCCCAAAAAATGATCTCTGCATATATCTACTGTGGATAATATTTAATGGCAAGGTACTGCTCTCATTTTTGGAAGATACACATGAGCATGGCTCCCTTGAATTTGAAATAGTTGCTCATTTCTGGATTTTGTGATGGTTAGGGGAAACAATAACAGGTTTAAAATGTGCATCGATCTTGGTGAAAACACTGGTGATTTTGCAACCACTCCGTAGCATCTGCTCCAGTGTCAATATTCCAGAAACCTCAGGTACTGGATCAGATCCTGAAGTGCTTGAGTAGTATTTTTATGTGCTGTAATCAATAAGAATGTTGCTTGCACTCAGTACATTGTTGACATAGCTAGAATAAAGCATATTCAATTGCTGAGAAAGAAGAAAACAAAGTTGTGTGGCTGTGAGACTAAAAACTTTTGAACTGCGTTAAGCTTATCCTTCTCTAATGAAATGAATAACATGGTAAGATTACGATTGTCATAGTTCAGCCAGTGCTCAGAAGAAAAGGTTATTCATTTGTTGCGGGCAACATAATGTTCATAAAATTCACTCGTTTCTGTTGTCCTGCTTTTATTGTTAGCTTTTGTCATTGTTCTTTAAAATTGTGTTTAGAAAAATGAAGATCCAGTCAAAGCAATTAGCATTTAAAAAACTTGCACAAAAACAAACCACAGGCAAATCCTTCACATTTTCATTTGTGCCATATATGAAGCTTAATGCTGGGTTACTTGGGCTTAGATTGAATGACCAAGTTTAGGTACAAGAATGTTTTGGTTTAAAGTGCAGCCCTATTTCATTAAGTGGTAAGAACAGCTTAAGCTTACAGTTAGTGCAAACACAGAAGTCAGTTGTGCAACACAAAAAGTCTGACCAATAACCGCTTATGTGAATAAGCATTAAGACTGGAGGATAAAGATCTTACCCTTCCTTTCAGGAAGGAGTATCTCGTCCTGTTTCTGTCTTGCTTAAGAACTTGATAAAACCACGTGATAGACTGGAAAACCATAACCTTAACTCTCTCTTGCTTACTTTGACTCCTTTCTAACATAGACACCTTTGTAGATGAACCATTTTCTGCATTTGCTCCATCCTTTTTCACTTGCAAAGTACTTTGGATTAACTGTTGTTTCTACTTTTTGCTTAAAAGAGTTTTAAGAACATATAATTACAGTGATGGAATAAATTTAAAAGTAATGAAATGGCAGTATAAATTTCCAGGAAAATTACTGGGCTAAACCAGCCTCTAAGCAAGATTCCTTGAAATTCCACATGGATAAAATGAATGTAGGTTTATGTCAATAAACTAAGTCTTGGATATAGATTCTTTGGGAATTTTCCAGGTCCAGTACTGTTAGCTCACAACCTAGAGCAGTTAGATACAAGAAGGGGCTGCACTTTCTGTACTGACCTCCAGCCAGATAGGCTGTGAGAAAAAAAGTTTTATAGAAGATGGTGCCTGCTCCTGTGCTGTAATTTCAACACAGTCTACAGATTTGTGACTTTTAAGCAAGAAGCCAACCCAAGAGTCTGCTCTGCGTAAGCATCCAGAAAATAATGAGTAACCAGGACATCACCAAATGCTTGGTGAAGGTCATGGATCTCTTGGCATTTGTTTCAGCTTTCTGGTATATGGCTGTGGTCAGCAATGGGCTTCGGTATACTATTTGCCCCATGCTTTGCTGACACAAAGGCAACGTGTGTTTGCAAGTCTGTCTGTCAGAAGGTAGTGTTCTTTCTGAATCCACTCATATGGTGTGTGTACAGTGTCTGCATATGTCCTCAGCTGTGTGCAAGGGACTGTACTTGCCTCTCTGCTCATCAGACAAACCCCATTTCTCACCATGGCTTCCCAGACATGAGTAGCACAAATGGCCCTTGCCTGTGGATGGACTAGGGAAAATCTCCTTCTGGCTAGTTCCTGTACAAGAACCATCCTTAGATTAGCTGTGTTGCCTGAGTTTATACTTCATATCCATCCATTGTGACTAGAAAAAAAAAGTCATTCTCAGGAAGAAATATAATTAAGTCTTACTACATTTAGACGCAAACTTGTTGATAAAGATGATTAGGTGCTGAAAACATGCCTTGCTCCTGATATTGAGTAGAGGTAAGTGATACATACCTATATTTCATGAGTGTATGTTCTCCCAAATCAAACTGAATTTGAACTGGAGAAAACTCTAAAACTCTTTGTGGCGAGAAGACTACATCCAGGTTAAGGATTTAATTAGAGCTTGTATCCTGAAACTGTAGAAGATAGGACCATACTTCCCTACCATTTACATCAGTATCAACAAAAAATAGTATCCTTTAATGTTTTTTGTTCTTCATGTGTGACAGTGGATTATTGTCCCTGTATACCCTGCTTAAAATTCCACCTGGTAACGCTGAAAAGAATGGTGCTTTGGCCAGCAGAGGGCAATGATTTCTTCTGGTCCTCAAAACCAGAAGTAATCTATTTTGAGTGAGTCAGATGTTAATATAACCCCTTGACATTGTTGAGCTTTGTAGTATGGATACTTTCACCTCAGAGTTCAAAACTGACTGCTGCTTATAATAACTCAAAATTCTTCACTTGTGAGAGTTAATTGGTGAATATGAAGCAGTTTTAGTATTTTCAATTAATTTTTTAGGTACAGATGTCTACATCACAGAGTTGGTAGTTGGCCCCTGTTCTGGCAGGTCAATTAAGATCAAAGGAAAACATTAATGGGAAAAGTAGGCAAAATGTAACATGGAAAAATAGCCTCTCAGTGATCTAAGATTAAAAACATCTATTCTTTAGGCTTCCTTTCTCATTTGTGTTTGCATTTATCTCTCTGTCTATCAATCTGCACACAAACATCTAAGCTCTCTACATTTAGACTGAATAGATTTATTTTTTACTAAAGAACATATTATTTTTGTGGGTGATACATGAATGTGAATTAATTTGAATAGGATTTATTCCTGTTATATGCTGTCCGTTGAGTTTTTTTCTAACTGGATTTTGAGTCATTATCATAGCTTTCAATTAAAATTTCAGTAGAACAAGATACAAGCTATTCAAGGAAGAACTATCAAAGGATGTTTTGTCTGTCATGTAAAAATATTCCATGCCAAGATGAAGACAAGCTGCCAGAAAGCTGCTGGCTATTTTGCCACAGAACTTCTAGAGATATCATTCGATAGCTGTGGTCATCAGATTTGCAACCTTTTCAGATTTCAAAAGTAGGGTGAAGGCATTCAAGGCATGCATAACTAACGGATTCATTGTGAACATTGCTTTTCCATCTTGGCCTGTTTTGCGGTTTCTGAGTGGTCAGCATTACAAATTATGTAATAATACTAATGTTGATATCCAAGTGAAGATTGTTAATAACTATGAAAACTGTTTATTAATATTAAATCTCACCAGAAAACTTATTTACAAGGTTCAAAACACACAATTTGAATACTTATACACACAGGGAGGAAGCGAAACTAGATCACCTTAAGAAATAGCTACCAAATGCAAATATTACACTGGAAGAGAAGGTTCTTGTGGTTAATTATACTGCTTATCCACTAGATGAACTCGGGGAGCTCCCTTCTGCTTATGGTAAAAGGCAATTGGTGAATTACAAGAGGCTCTAAGTATTTACTCACAAAAATTATCTCTTGACTCCTGGGGCTAGCTACAGATGTACCTTGTTCACTACAGGATGTAAACAAGAGCAAAACAAGTCTGGGCAAGCCAGAATCCTAAGACTCAGTGGCTCCAGGTTCTTTGTCCTCTTTCCCAGTTGTTTCTCCCCATAGCAGAAGGAGGGAGAGCAGGAAAACATGCCAGGGCAAGCCAGGACATGTATAAGCCTATTTAGGCCTACCATGACAGTCAGCTGTCACACTGTGGTGACCATGCTCCCAAAAATCAGACCTCCTGTATGCACTGGAGCATAGATGTGGATGGCCTTTGAAAGAAATTCTTAGTATTTTGTTGGAATTATGAGCCTGAACTGTGTGGAACAAGTATATATATATAGGATCAACAAGGTTTCTCTGCTATGCCCCTGCTGTTTCATTTGCACCATGTACTAGAACCTTACAGACAGGAGTGTGTCTGCAAGAGAAAGATTCTTTAGCATCTGCTTTGAAGCAGATGCTCAGCATCATGTGCGACTCAAATTAGCTGGCCATCAGCCTCAACCTTGCTGGAGTCAGCTCATGTCCTAATATTTGAAAGAACAATCTTTTGCAGCAGGATCTCTTGCTGAGTGACCTGTAGATTTATTAATTACAAACCAAGCTGAGTTGTCACATGAGCCTTCTGTTCCTTTGTTCAAAGCCATAAGTTTTCACCTAGGAAGTGCCGATTGCAGGTAACATACGTTCCTAAAACACACCAGTGATACTAAAGGAAGTTTGGAAAAGCATTTGTTGTAGATTAACAGACTGATAGAAAAAAAAAAAAAAGAGAGAGTATGCATTAAGACTGTTAATGGTTTGCAGGCTTATCAGACATTAGTTTGTAGTTGACATGTCAGGTTCACTATTTTTAGCCTTCTTTGTTAACCTGAAGCTCAAGTCTGTAAGACTGATAGGTCATCTCCAGCCTGACTGAGAGTGCAGCCTCAGTGCAGATAGATTTAATGCCACTGGAGGTGTTCAAGAAAAGACTGGTCCTATGGTCTAGTTTATTGGGTAGGGTTGGGTGATTTAGTTGGACTGGATGATCTTGGAGATCTCTTCCATCCTGATTGATTCTATGAATTCTATGTAAGGTGTTTCATAAATGTTTTACATCCACTACCACAGATGAAAGCAAATGAAGGAGTAATGAATGCTGCTTGCAAGCATTCTGAAGGGGAATCCTCAAATACTGTGAAATCTCTTCCAGGAGTATAGCTGGTTTCTGCATTTACGTTTATCTCATAATGAGAAAACCAGGAATGGCAGAAGTACTGAATGCGAGTGCCCTGTTACAAGCCTGCTGCAAAGAAGGCAGGCAGAGAACAGAGAGGACTCTAACTGGCTGCTTGATTGAATTCCCCATGTATCCTGCAGAGGTTACAGCAAATCAATTTGTGAAATATCCCAGTTTATTTCACTGCACTGAAAACCTAGTAAAACTTGGAGGAATCAGCTTAACTGTTCTTAAATTGTGAGTATTTGACAGTGCAGAATCAGAAGATTACAAAAGATTGCTTGATTTATCATTCGATCGGTTTTGATTCTTGTTTCCTCTACCACAAAGGGCTAGCTAATAGATACTTAGTTTGTGGGTCCACAAAATGCTGTCACAAACTGAGGCCATTGCAACACTCCATCACAATGTACAACCTTCATTAAGAATGACCCAAAACCTACAGAATATTACAGTGACTGAGTAGGAAATCTCAGTCTGTGAGACCATCACAAATTAGGAGATACCTTAAAAATGGGATCCTCTGAAAGTTTTCTTTAATTTGTAAAGCATTTGCCTATATACAAAAATACTGACTGGGGTGCTTTGAAACCTGTCTGGTTTGTGTTTTGTGTGACAACTTAAAGATCAACATTTTATTTAAAAATTTAAACCAGGACTTGTAAGCAGTGGAATAACATTTTCTGAAATTTGTATCACTGAGGCTGTTGGAGGGATAAGGATTGTTTTATTCCCAGTAGCTTTATGTACAGGGTATCTGTGATAATCAGGCTGTTGTTAGTTGCTAAGAAAAATGTACTTGATACATCTAATTTTCTGCATGTAAGTTTGAAAATGTTGATACAAGCTGATAGCCTGAAATACTTTGTCACATCACATTTAGACGGTAGGCCAGATTCTGTTCTCCCTAAATGCTGCCTGAACCAGAATGCAAGCATATGAATTCCCCTTACACCCCCAGCAGCAATTCAGCCATCTGACCTTCAAGCATAATCCTTTAAATGCATCCCTGGTTGTCTAAAAGTTCCTGTGGCATGTGAAATATGTCATAGAATCATAGAATCATTTAGGTTGGAAAAGATGTTTGAGATCATTGAGTCCATTAACCTAGTACTGCTAAGTCCACCACTAAGCTGTGTCCCTAAGCACCATGTCTGCAAGTGCTTCTGAGTGCTTATGACACCTATAAGCACACAAGCACATTATTTTCTAGAGAGACAGATAGGTTTCTCAGCTTCATGCTTGTTTGAATTTAGGCTATGTTCTGACCCAGAAAAACAGTCAAAATCAGTAATGGGTGAAACTGTAACTAACTTCATGGTGGCACCCTCTAAATAACAGCAAGGTGAAAAATCCTGTCCTGGGGAATGGGATCTGGTGGGATTGCAAGAAAGAGAAAAGGGACACTGTGAGTCTTCCTTAGTTCCTTCCAATACCTGTCCACTCATCCATGTTTGCTGTGTGATCAGGAGTAGCAAAACCCCTGGCACGGGGCAAAGCTGTTGCGATACATCAAGTTGTGGTCCCTCGCTTGTGCGATGAGAGGTACCAGTTTCATGGGACAGAATCAGCTACTGCAAAGGCACCCTGACTGTAATTAGGACGAATTAGATGACAATGCTCTTTTTTTAAAATGTGGCTTCCACCAGTAGTAATGTCATGCAAAACGAATATTGGTTTCCAGAAGCAAGAGTTACCTTCCTGGGTTGCACCCTACTAGAAAGGCAGAAAATCAGACACCCTTCTCCTCTCTGCCACTTCCCTGCTTCTGGATGTCCAAGGCAGTCACCGTAATGTATGAGATCTGTTTAAACCTAGTCACACTGATTACAGTAAATTTCAGCAGGCACCAGAAATATATACACACCAGTGCCTAAATTAGTCATTGTGGGGGTGGGCTTGCATTCTGTTAACAACAAAAAAGGAGCAGATTAAAAAAAATTTATGTGAAAAAGTAGATTCAGAATATTAATGATTCATTAACATTCTGGATACTTAATTTAAAAAGCTTAAGCTTTTCTCTAAAAAGCAAAAACAACCCAGAAACCCTCGGGGATTCCTGACACTTTTTAATGACAGGAAAAATGAATTAAAGTCCATTTGCAGTAGCTGGTGATGTCAAGCAACCAACACATGCTGATATTATCCCCACCATTTTTATTTTTTTTGTTATATGGGAATGCTGACTGCAACTTTTTCAGTCCTGTCTTGTGCTGAAGAGCATTTCTGTGTCTGCAGGTTGGCCTTTTTAATGACTACAGCTACAGTTTTTATTTCTTTTACATATAATAAATGAATGGAAAAGAAACTGTAGTGATTTTTGGAATGTTTTTCCACTGTTAGATAAAAATGCTTGGTTTCCAGATAGGATATAATGCAGTAAGTTTGTACAATCCATGTGGAATGTATGTTTTTAATATAGTATTTTTGATCTGGTGATTACTATGGTCTAATGTGCAAAGTCAAAAAATGGTTTCTCAAGTGAGTTAATCCTCATTCCTCTTTGAAATAGTCAAAAGGAGAGATCTCATTAGTTTATGAGTCATAACGTTGACTATATCTAATTAGATAGCTGGTTTGAGTGAGTACCATAGACTCGAATTGACTGTAATTTTATTTTGATTGACAAATGATTCACTTGCTACAGAACAGTAATAAAAACACCCATAAAAATAAAATGAATAGTACATCAACATTTGGATATTAGCAACTACTGCTTGTCTGGAATTTTGTGATGAACATTGGCTGTTTTTCACTTGAAAATGATGACTTACTGAATCAAACTGCAGTGTATGGCAGTGCTAAAACTCTGAACATGTAAAGTTTTCCAGATTCATTAAGAAGTTTCTCTGTTTATAAATGTATGTAAGTTTCAGATAGCCCAAATCCCAGCTGAAACATTAGTTTATCAGCTCCTAATCAGACATTTAGACTTTGGTTTTCTACCACGTAGAAACACTTCATACGATAAAACATTGATTCACTTTATTTATTGTTTGTTTTAATGGATAGGTTGGGCAGGTCTTGTTCCCACCTTCAAACAGAACAGAAAAATATTTTGAAGTCTTGAAATTATTGTTGGGGTAGAGAAGCCTTTTCCCATTGAGCTCAGACAGCACCTAATTGTAAACTGCTTGAATAAGCATACATTGGAAAATGTTGTATTCATTGACTTTAGTATTGTAAAGAGCTTTCTGTAGGGTTTTTGTAATTACCTTCAAGTGTTGCCAGTGATATTTCTATTTGCAAAGATTGGTGTGCATATGATTTCTTCTTTGTATTCATGTACTGACAGCAAAAGAGAACAGCAGCCAAGAAGAGAGGGACCTGGGGGTACTGGTAGATAGTAGCTGAACATGAGTCAGCAGTGTGCCCAGGTGGCCAAGAGAGCCAATGGCATCTTGGCCTATATCAGGAGCAGTGTGGCCAGTAGGACAAGGGAGGTTATTCTTCCCCTGTACTCAACACTGGTCAGGCCACACCTTGAGTACTGTGTCCAGTTCTGGGCTACTCAATTTGAGAGAAATGTTGAGATGCTGGAATGTGTCCAGAGAAGGGTGACGAAGCTGGTGAGAGGCCTGGAACAGAAACCCTATGAGGAGAGGCTGAGGGAGCTGGGGTTGTTTAGCCTGGGGAAGAGGAGGCTCAGGGGTGACCTTATTGCTGTCTACAACTACTTGAAGGGAGGTTGTAGCCAGGTGGAGGTTGGTCTCTTCTCCCAGGCTGCCCAGGGAGGTGGTGGAGTTGCCGTCCCTGGAGGTGTTCAAGAAAAGACTGGATGACTTAGTGCCATGGTCTAGTTGATTGGACAGGGCTGGGTGCTAGGTTGAACTGGATGGTCTTGGAGATCTCTTCCAACCTGGTTGATTCTATGATTCTATGATATACAAAAAAGCAAATAAGAAATGGCCCCTAACTGCAACACCCATATAAGAATAATACACTCTGTAGCTGTATTAGTCCTATTCCTTACATTATGAGAATAAATGCAGTTTTCTAAACCAAAGGTATTAGAACTATTAACAATGTATTTAACCATAGACATGTTGTTATGGAGGACATTAGATTCTATGGGAACTTCGAGGCCAAGCAGAATTGTATTTCCAGGATTATGCACACAAGTCAAAGGGCTAGATTGCAGTTGGAGGTGTAAGGGGAATTCATGTGCCTGCATTTTGATTCAGGGAGGTATTAGGAAAACATGGTCTGGCCTACAGTGTAAACTGTGATTTGACAGGATATTTCAGGTTATCAGCCTGAATCAACATTTTGTGCCAAAGTTTCATGCCTAAACCATGATTGATCTACTTAAACCATAGCATTTTCTGAATATCTGTACAGCGTGCTTATCTCTGTGCTCTAATCTCTCCAGTCTGTCTCATAGGAAATATGGTGGCTTCCTGCTTTTTCACTCTTAAGTAGAGTCCATAGTGACTGAATAAACTTCCCTTAAGGGATATAGTGGCAGCAAGAGGTCAGTGGGGGCGTAAACAGATTAGTGAGGAAGAAGGAAAGTGCAGTAATTTTGTTTGTTGTGAGTATATGATTTAAGACTTTTTTGATAGGAGAATATCTTAACAGACATACTTGTACCAGATAAGACCAAATTTCAATATCAGTGTTAGCTTTGCTAAGTGCTCCACAGGAGAAGTGGTCTCTCAGGCAGGCAAAGCCCAAAGTTACATATGTATTACTGCACATTTGTAATCACTTATGCAAATCTTTGCAGTTAGATTGGCTGATGAGGATTGATTTGAATAACCTCAGTATGATTATTTCTCAGTAACTGTCACACACAGATCCCTTACTTCCGACAGTTATTTGTCACTATTACCTAAACAAAGCACAAATATTTGTAATAATTGTGATTAGGGAAATTTTTGGCTTTAGAATCTTTGGCATACAGACAGCAGTTGGATCTAGTTTTTATCTTTATTGATTAGAGGGAGTGAGGAGTGAGGCTTATCCCACTGATGGGATGCTCCTCGCAGTGATGAAAGCCTGTCTTTGGGCACTCTCAGAGAGAGACCACAGGTTTTGTCAAGAGAGTCATCATCTTTCAGAAGCATTTTACCCAAAGTATTTTGCCAAAGGCATTCTGCTTCGCAGGAGATCTGTCTAGGGAGGCATTCCCTGGAAGCATTTTCCTAGCAGGGACTTGTCTGTAGAACTGTTCCCCCGAGGCTTTTCCCCAAGCACTAAGACTTATTTATGTTGTAATTCAAAATGCTTGAAAAACTTATGTTTTTATGGTATGATTTTTAAAATACTTATTTTATATGCGTATGTATATGTGAAATGGACTGGCCATAGTCTTAAGTTGTCTAATGTAACACATGTCACAAATACACAAATAGGTTTCTCCAGCTACCTACTTAAAATCTCTAGAGATGTGCTAGCTGCAAAAATGGCCACTTCAGCTTCCCACTTCGTTAATTTAGAGCAAAGCTGCTACCTTCTCACACTCCAGATTGCATATACAGACCCAGAATTGTTCTGTCCTCAGTGAACATACATAACACTCATTTCTGCTGATGGGAGTCACACGTACAGTCCATGCAGGAAGATACCATTCTACATTTAGTTCTCTTAGGCAGAACAAAAAATAATTCCGTGTTCTTATTTTGGGCTTCATATTTTTCTTAAAAGTGATCTGGATGTAATGCTCTATAGTATTTTGCAGTCTCTAAAAACTCATCTGCTACCTTTTAGTGGATGTGATAGTCTTTGTTTTCAGTGTTTGGTTTTACATTTGCAGAAAATGTGTATGTACATGACTATTACTAAGTAAAGCTTGCAAGTGAAATGTGCACCTGCTAGATTTCCTTTCTGGGTGGCTTTACAGTGTCTTACCCCCACTGATTTCAACAGACTCACTCTTTTCCTTAATCCTTCATTTGTAATGATGTAAGCAAAGATTTCTTATTGGAAAATAGAACATCTCCTTTATGTCTTCTGGATCACCTGAAATACAGTATCACACAGAGTATTAGGGGCTGGAAGGGACCTCAAAAGATCATCTAGTTCAACCTCCCTGCCAGAGCAGTAACACCTTTTTGGTTGTTTGTTTGTTTTTTGTTGGTTTGGTTTTTTGTTTGTTTGTTTGGTTTTGCTTTGTTTGTTTGGGTATTTTTTTACAGTCCAGTATCTTCTCCCCCACCTCCCTCCTTTCCTCTCCACCTATTTCCCCTGATCTTCCTCCTTTTCTTTCCATCTCCTTTCTTTCCTTTTCATCTTCCTTCTTCCTTTCCTCTCCGTCTCCTTCTTTTCCCCCAACTTCCTCTTTTTTCATCTCTATCCTTTTACTCTCTCCCTCCTTTCAGCACCACCCACCCTTTTCCACCATATCTGCCCCGCCCCATCCCACCCCAAACTGCATTTTCCTTTTTGTTCCCTCAAACCCAGAACACCTGGGTTCTGTTGGAATCTCCTCCCACTCCAGGTGTGACCACTTTGCCCTCCTTACCCACTCCCCTATTTAATCAGCCCCAGGGAAGGCAGAAGTCCTAAGCTGTGCCCAATTGGGCAGAGGATCCTCCTTGTGTCACCACTGGTGAGTCCCAAATACTTTAAACATGCTGTGTGTGCATATCCAGCTTTTAAAAAATAGAGGAATTAAATGTAATTGGGTGTGGGTTATACATTTTTCTAGCTGCTGAGGTCAGTTTTCCTATTTTTATTAGTTTTGTGCAAGGTAGATTCTCAGCATTAGCAATATTAGCAATGTAACTTACAGGGCGTAATCTTTGAGGTGTTTGAATGTATGAAGTTAAGGAGGCAACCCATGTTCTCAGAGTAGGTACTTCCCAAAGGTACCTACTCCTTGCTGAGATGAAATTTTAGGAGTTTTACTCCAGTCTCTGAAGCAGCTAGCTGTAGATAATGCTCTAATCTGGGAGACAAAGAGCAGTCCAAAAGGTAATTCTCTTTTCAGTTTGTTGTACAGGAGTTATGTTTTAGACAGCTGCTGCTTTTCATTTCTGCACATATTTACCATCATCTTTCCCAAGATGCTTTTGCCCTATTTTCAGAAGTCTGCCTTGAAGTACTACTGATTTTCTTTGGCCTGGAATATTATGCATTATAAATATGATTTGCTTAGAAGTTTGTAATGCCTTTTTATCAGTGGTTGGTATGACTGTGCAGCTGTTCAGCAATTACATACTATGGAGCTGAGTAGAAACTTTAAGACATGAAGCATTTCTAGGGAAGTTTGGTAATTGAAAAAAAAATGGCTTGAAAGTAAAACCTCAAATACTGAAAAATGGAAATAGACTTGTCTCTGAAAATGTTCTGATGGCTTTGAATGTCACTGCATTTGAAGGAATATCCACAAGGAAAGTGCTGGGCTCAGCAACAATTTAAATCATGTTCCCTCCAGTAGAGAAAATTAATTTTAAATGTCATCTGTTTAATTGTTTGTTATGCCTAATTAAAAATGGTAATTTATTTGATTTATTTGTAGCATACTTAATATGTTGCTCTATTAAAGAGATTACAGGAATTTGATTTCTAATTACAAAGATTAGGGATTTCTTAAAGTATTTCTGTCTAAATATGTTTGTCTTGGACAAAATTAAGACTGTTTTGGTGATGTGGAGTCCTACATTCTTGAAAAATTAATATATGGGCAAATGGAGCATTATATCTTAATGACCAATAATTCTTGATTTTAGATGGTAAGCAGGATAACAAGTACATCTTGCCTTCAGAAAGATTTAGCAACCATTTGCCTTACTTATTTTCATGATGACTTGGACACACAGCACAAGCAAAAGCTGATTGTGTTGGGGAGGCTAGAACTGAAGTGACACTTGTACTGGCATGGTAGCTGTAAAGGCTGAAGTTGGAAAGTGAAGCAATCTGAAACTATGTATTCTGGAGGAAGAGGTAAATACAGAAGTTAATAAAATGTTCTGAGAGGTGTTTAATATAGCAGTATTTAAGAGAAAGAAATTGATTAGATAAGATGGACATATTTCACAAGAAATATCTTCAGAATCATGTGGAAAGGGCAGAAATACAGATTAGATTTTTAATGTCACTGCTGATGTGAAATTGACCTTTTTAACTGGTTGATGGAACTAATGCGTGCTTCAACAATTTATTTATCTTAAAAGTTTTATACAAATATATAAGCAGCATGTTGTTAAAATATCTGGAGATTTTAGATGGCAAAGACCATAATTTTCAGTCATGTGTTGCTTCTGTATAATGAAAAAGAGAAGGAAGACTTGGAAGACATCTTTTACTTTCCTAATGGTCTTTAAGGCTATTAGCGCCCTTCACTTGAGAATGCTGTGTACTCTGGAAACTGGACTGTAGCAGAGAGAGGTGTGCATGTGTCTTACCTCATTTACTGCCTACATTATGCAATCCAAATCAGGATGCATGAAGAGTCGAGCAATTCCTTGGCATTTTGCTAGTGAAGGGTGCCACCGGGGCTGCTGCAAAGCAGAGTAAATGTCCTTACTGACAGGAACTGCACCTCAATTCTTGCTGTGGACTATTCCTACACTCTATTGATTAGCATATATGCATATTGTAAGAGCTATGGGGAGTGTATTTTTTACAAATTCCACTTTTTTTGTGATGTCACAGCATACTATTCTTGTTCATACAGGTGGAAGTGTCATTTACTATCAAGTTACTAGATTTTTTTTTTTTCTTTCTTTTTAAGGTTCAAGAACATTTTGTAAATCTCCTTTATATGTCAGGTCCTACAGAAGGACTAAAATTGGATCAGATAATGCCTACTTCCATTTAAATTTTAAATTGAAACAAGGCCTGATACAAATATTAGTTGATTTTTTGATACTCTAAGAAGACCACCTTCATAATTTTTTCAGGGACTGAGGCAAAGCTGATCTGACCCTAGTTCCCCTTTTCACATTTTTTGGAGCTGAAGTGTGACATTTTCTTTCTCCCTGTCGTGGAGTACCTCTCCCAGTCTCCATGACTTTTCAAAGATGATAGAGAGTGATCTTGCAATAATATTGATCAACTCTCTTAGAACCTTTGGCTGCAGCCCACCAGGGTCTATAGGTGTGTACTCTGACTAATCTCTGACTTCATTCTCATCCACTGCAATCTATTTTCCTGTATCAACCCTTTCACTAATGAGAGAGGCCTGAGAAACACTATTGGTGAAGATTGGTATTGGGTATCTCTGTCTTCTGTTATTAAACCTACTGACCCCGTTCAGCTGTGAGCCCACATTGTCCTTGTTCAGTGTTCCACTATGAATGTATTGGTAAAAGTTCCTTTTGCTACTTTTGGTGTCCCTTCTACTCATAAGTGAGCTTTGGCTTTTCTGACACTGTTCTTGCCTGCCCAAGCAATGTTTTTAAATTCCTGTGTCTGATCCTGGCATCCTTCTCCTCCTGCGTGTGGCCTTTTGATGTCTGTACATGGTATTTTCGCTGCCCAGTCATGCAGATTTTCTGCTAAGGTTGCATATCATCTTGAATACTGGGAAGAACTTGCACTTCTAGGATGCTCTCTGAAAGACTCACGAACTTCCCTGAACTCCTTTACTTTTCAGAGCTTCCACAGGATCACAGACAGCAGTTGCCTGAATAAATTTAAGTCTGTTTAATCTGAAGTCTGGGCTCTGTTCTCTGCTGTCTTAAATTGGTAGAGTCCATCAACTTGCTAGTTTTTTGTCACTTCCATCATTAAATATCTTTATCTGATTTCTAGCCTTATTTTTTTTGCTTTCCTCATTTTTGCTACTGGATCATGCTGTAATTTTCTTTATATAGGGAAATAAGTTTTCTCTCAGTGGAAGGAAATAATGCATTACACTATGAAATCACCTCTTGATCTTTAGTTGTTGAATTCACTCTTATCTTGGCTGCAAGGCACTACCATTAAGAAGCAGCTGTGCTAACAGGTGACTCATACAAGCAGGTGGAAATTATCTGAGATATAGGAAACTTTCCCTGAAGCAGGTATAATCATATATTAGAGCAGAGAGAGTCTTTAGGAAGCTGCTGCTGTAGTCAGTTGAGGAGGAAAAACGCTTAGGTTTCTATTTTGTTATTGTTTGAGTTAACAATAAAAGGCAAAACTCTGGGAGTGAGTAAGTTCTGACTTTGCAGACCATCTGTTGACTAATCAAAGTGGGTATTCCAGACTCTACCTCCCAACTGTTCTTTAGATTGAATGTTTATAGTCAATAAAAAGATAATACATTTTCACTTTCTGAAAGAGAGTTCAGTATTTAACTTGCTGCTTTTTGCATTCTAAACAGATAAAGCAAATTAACCCATTCTGACCAGGAATTTATTACTAACTGGTATGTTTGAGCATCTTAGGTTTTTTTCCTTGAATTTCATTTCTGCAGCAGGTATGAGCTGAAGTGAGATAAGATGTGGAAATTGATGCAGTGTGAGAAGAATCTCAAGTGCTGCTTTTTTCTTGAGAATATGTAGGCGTGTATATAGAAGCTTTAAAAAAAGATGTGTGTGAGAAGATCACATTTTTGATCATCTGTTTGATTCTGATTCTAGAACTACTGCTTTCAGGTAAAATTCCATGTCTGCATGATTCCAAAGATTCCTTGACCTTAATAAGCACATGGATAGTGAATTTACAGTTTGAGATTTGAGTCATATTTTCTGTGTATTCAAGTTAGAGAACAAGGGATATATGCATTAGTTTTGTTTTATACCTTCAAGAATTATGGTTGGGGGGGGTGGTGGTGTTCATATCACATGAAAGCCTGATTGTTAATTATCATTCTGGAGTTTTCTTCTGTAGAGCTGATATTTCCAAAATCTGTGGTGTTAGTGGCAGCAAGAGACAACCCAATAATTTCCATGCAGAAAAGGCTTCTTGGTAGTGCTTTCTGTACTGTGTGACAAATAAGCACAGAAACTATTAAACAGTGGTCTGACAAGGGTTTTCCTGTTTGTTTCTTTGCTTTCATGAAAAGTTGAGAAAATACTACAATGATATCAGTACTTTGTGGTTTGAAGTGAGCAGTCCTGTTATGGGAGGGGAAAATAAAAAATTGATGTGTGGAGAAAATGGTGGTGTACTGTGGCTGGCCCGGTTGTTGTGCAAAGATTTCAATGATCTCTGGTATTTCAGGGGTTTTTGTGCCCCTATAACTTAATCTATGAGCTTTAAAGTAATGGTACTACTTGTGCACTCAGCGTCTCATTCTCATTGACTAGAATGAAGTGTCCCAGAACACTGGCTTCTTCCTGTTGGGGCAGTCACTAGTTGCTCCTTGTATTCAGCATAGTGCCGTGGTTTGTGCTCTTTCTGCGCAGTGCCTTGTGTGATCCCATGGGACTGACTGAAGGGACAGCAGTGCTAGAACTCAACCTGAACTGTGGAAGCTCAGAGGAGAGTTTAATTCTTGGGGTGTTTAGAAAAATGTAAACCCTTTGCCTCTTCTACAGTGGAACGAGCCGTTCTGCTTCCACCTGTTACAGTGCTACAGCCATGCTTTGCCTCCTGTGCTGGGGTGAGGAACCATGCTTTGTTCTCATCTGTGATTGCACCACGTGTTGGCTAGCAAGGCAAAACACTGAATGCAAGAGCCTGTGTGTCTGCAGCCAGCTGCCCATCTGAAAATCAGGTTGTGGTCTGTAGTTGGCTTCAGAGCAGAGGCTCCAGAATCTCCACCCCTGAGGCTTGAATCCTCCAGGCTGTGCTGAGGGTAAGCTCACCTTTGAAGGTGCCCTTCCCTTTTACTCCCTGACAGCAATAATCTAGGGCTATTTGCCACCAGTACAGGTACTAGTACCTCTGTTTTCACTCTTAAATATTCTGCAGAAAGCTCTCTTCTGTGCATGGAGAGGCATATTTGAAACAACTCACACTTTTTGTTACAGTCTGACTGTTGTGACACCTGTGCACGTAAAGTAATTTTTTTTCTTTCTCTTGAGTAAAATATTGTTAATTTCAGGCTCAGCCAAACAGTATTTAGAAAGGATGTCTGTTATGAAGTGTGTAGTGAAAAATGTTCAGAAGTAATAGATAAGACTCTGATTGATGTACAAATGTATAGAAAATAAATTCACTCAATTGTATGGGGAATTCTGTCAAGCAGAAACTTCTCTTATCCTGATAAGGAGGGAGATTCTTTAGAAGTCTGACTCAGAAGATTTGCATATTTGTTTGGAAAATGCATAATTCAGCTAGGCCCCTTAACTGTTTTCACTAAGCAGGAGACTTGTGTTTGGACTACATAGCCTAGATAAAATACGTAAGACCTCACACAACCTTTTATGTGCCTCATGCATCACTCAGACATCTCAGTCAGTGATCTGTAAAGATATTCTTGGATCTGTGAAACTTCTGCTGTCAAATATGGGCCAGTGAAGTTCTCTTAGCATTTACAGTTCTCTGACTGCGTTTCCCCACAAGGGCTGCCACCTTGGCAGTTAGCTTATTGCTTACATATTTGGCAAATAAGATTTTATTCAGTGTCAGTGCTACCTCAAGAAGTGAAGACCAGATCCTGGGACCTGCTTGAGTTTGCATATATTGCAGAACCATACAATTACATCTGCTGCACTCGTGTGCTCAACTGATCCACACAAAGCCCTGCTGCCTCAGTGTGCAGTTTTGGGCATGGCAGTACAGGAAGGACGTTGAAGCACTGGAGCAGATACAGAGAAGGGCTGCCTAGCTGATCAGAGGCCTGTGAGGAGCGGCTGAGGGAACTGGGTCTATTTAGCCTACACAGAAGGAGGCTGAAGGAAAATGTCATTGCTCTCTACAACTACCTGAAAGGACATTGTATAGAGGTGGGCACCGGTCTCTTCTCACAAGTAGCTAATGATGGAATGAGAGGGAATCGTCTCTAACTGCACCAGGGGAGGTTTAGACTGGACATTAGGAAAAACATTTTCACAGAAAGGGTTGTCAGGCACTGGAATGGGCTGCCCAGGGAGATGGTTGAGTTGCCATCCCTGGATGTGTTTAAAAGCCATATAGATCTGGTGCATGAAGGCATGGTGTAGTGACAGACTTGATAGAGTTGGCAAAATGGCTGGACTTGATTTCAGAGGTCCTTTTGGGCCTCGATGATTCTGTGATCTCAATCTGGCCAGTGTCTCACTGTTAAGGCAATCCCTTGGGAGATATGGCACAGGCTGTATGTATGCTGAAAGTGACATTAGGCATGCTTCGCACTTCGGCTTTTGCTGTAACCCTTTCTATACTGGTTTCTAACTTAGAGAAAGGGACTTGAGGGAGCTTGTTGGTTCTGTACAAGAGAAGGACTCTGAAATAAGAATGAAGATCTAAGCATATAACTGTGGGCATTGTGACAATTAGCTGCTCTTTAAAAAACAGAGATGGCAACATTGTCCTCCAGACTTTTAGAAGAGAAATGTAAATCAGATTTACACGTGAAAGATGATTTTTGGCTATTAACTCCAGCCTTGGTTCCATTTACATCAAAGAAATTTGATCTTGGATGCGTTTCCTTCTGGCTAGCTAAGGAACTATGATGTGAGTCCCATTCTGAGGTACTTAACGTCACCATATGGTACATAGGCAGCCCACGTGCCAGACGGAGCCCACAAATTCTGTTCCAATAAAATTCAGTGCTTTGTTGTTTTTATGATTAAAAAGGAAGATCTTCAGACCGTGAAAGATAACCTAAAGGTATCAGAATCAAATATTTCAAAGTTGTTCAGGTTGTAGTGGTTTGTGTTGGTTCTGTTTGTGGTTTTGTTTTTTTTATTTAAGAGATGTAAATGACATTGATAGTCCATGGGGGGAAAAAAAAATGTTGATATCTTTCAGCTGCAAGTTTTAAACCAACTCTTCCAGTACTGAGAACTGGATAGGCAGTACTGATATGCAGAAATACATTTGTGAAATAATTTCAGGAAGTGGTTAGAAATGGAATTGTATCAGGCTCAGCACAGGCTGGCATTCCCACACCACTTGTCATCAGGTGCATCTACTCAGGCCTTTGATGTCTCCAATGTTTATTCAATATACTTGACACTTGTAAATCTAGTTTAGTGTAATTTTGCTTTTGATGGGATCTTTTAACATATGCAGCAGAAAACTGAGGGAGGACAATTTTGAAATAAAAGGTGTTCATTCATCAAAACCTGCTATAGTATTCAGGAGTGGTACAGTGGTGCTCTACTTCCTAAAACAAATCATCTGTGCACAATATACAAAAGGAGATTTTCAAAGACTGCTTGTCAGTGCACCAGTGCACTGCATACGGTAGCTGCAGACTGAAATGCTGCCTGAGAAATAGGGGCTTCTCTTAAAAATATATGTGAAAGCTGGGTTCCTAAAAGCAAGTGATTTGCATCAGTCAAAGGAAATGTCTTTGAGAGTTGAAGTGTATAAAGGTTCCAAATATTGGGTTAGAAAAGAACCAGTTTCTTCCTTGTTCAACTCAAAGACACTGAATTCTGTGCAATATGTCGTGGAATGACACGATGAGCATTTTTGCCCTATTTGCATGAAAACAGAAATTTCTATGGAGCCTTGGGGCCAGGATTCCTTGGCTGCCTGTTGAAGTACTACCTGGCTATGCTGCATGGCAAAGGTGTACTGATAACTGTAGGTGTGAAGGTAGGTGAGGAACTATTTCTCAAGGCAGTGGAAAGTGGTTATCAGCAAACTCTGGCTGTCGACATCCTGTCAGGAAATATGGGGTGTTACTGGGATTGCTGAAATGGGGTTAAAAATGAGTGGTGGAGCTTTTTGAGCTTACTGGAAGCTCCTCAGACCCTCTTTCAGCATCCTGCTGAGATGCTGAAGTAGGGTGTTCATGGTGAAGCCAGGCTTACAGGATCAAGCTAATGGAGGAGGACTTTAAGAACCTTCAAAAGGACTTATGTATCATCTGTATTTGGACTTAGAGATACTGGAGAGTCACAGCAAGGCAGGAAATCTCCATCGCTCTAGCCAGGGAGGCTAACGCTCAAACAAGGCTGTATGGTGGTGATAACGGTAAACTGATTTGTACTTAAACTGCAATGAATTAAAAATAGGGAAAGGGAGAATTTGTGGAAATGATGTGAAATGCACATCCAATATAGACTTCTTTCATACATCAAATATTGCTTTTGCTGACTTTGTGGATGTGTTTCCAATGCAGTCAAAAAGCAGAAATGTCTGTTGTAGAGAGGGAAGCCTTACTCAGTAGATGAGTTCCCCTTTGCCGTTTCATTTGTGCCTAGTGGATGCACTTAGCGTTTATGAACTTTAGGATGCCAGAAGGGAGAAGCAGAGATGGGACTAAAAATCCTAGATTGACTTTTTAGAGATTAATCACTGATTGCTCTTCCATGTCTCTTCAGTCAAGTTCTGGTTGAAAAGGCAGGAGGGTTTTGAGAACAGGGAGGGAAATGGGGTGTGAAAGAAGAGAGGTATCTGGGAAAGTGTTGACATAGAGGAAAAAGAACATCATGAAGAAAGCAGTGGGAAGCTATAAGTTGTTGAAATGTCTGAGAAAAGAAAGTAGATGCAAGTTTATAGAAAGAGGAAGAATGTCAGGGAAAAGTATCTATATATGGGAAATGAGGAGCAGTTCAATAAGGAATAGTATTGAACTATTTTTATCCAATATGCTACTTCTCTTGGACAAACTAAGAATATACTGCTGTACAGGTAGGAAACATCTGTGAGATCTCTTTCTTCGAATGATCTTAGTCCCTTCAAGCTGTGCTTTTTATTAAAGCTCATCTTGTTAGAGTCAGTAACAGTACCAGCTTGGAAAAAAAAAACCTTCCCTCAGTGGGGAAGTATAAACCACCAGCCATTCGGTCAGAAAGGAAAGAAAAAGGGCCCATCACATGTAGTATGTATGTGCATATTTGCAGAGACTTTATACGTGGATACAGAAAAATATATAGAAATATGACCATTTATTTTGTAATTCCTGACATTCAAGACTATTAATTCCTTTTTTGGAAGCTTTACTCATGAGTGCTGGCAGGGTAAAAACAAGCGATGGATGAATTCAGACTCTGAGGAGATCTCTAATGTGCTCATCAGAAGGTACGTCTGACTGTGGGCTCAACACCCTTGCAATAAGGGTGGTGAGGCACTGGAAGATGTTACCAAGGGAGGCTGTGGATGTCACCTCTGAATCATCAGAGGTCAGGTTGGATGAGGCCTTGAGCAACCTAGTCTCATGGGAGGTGTCCCTACCCTGGCACTGAAACTAGTTAATCTTTAAAATCTCTTCCAACCCAAACCATCCTATGATTCTTTGTGCTTGGACATACAGGTTTCTATATATATACTTTTGATGGGGGGAGAGGATAAAGTCTACTTTTGTACTTTGTAGGATGTACTTTGGAGTCCATATTAAGAGGCTTCTTTTTACTAGACTGAGATTGTGACTGGCATGGCTGAATGGAAACCTGCTGGTCAAAATAAAGAGCAACAGGGATCTGCACAGGCAGTGGAAGCAGGGACAGGTAACCTATGAGGAGTATAGGAACACTGCCTGGTTGTGTGGAGATAAGGTGAGCAAGGGGAAGGCACGGCTAGAACCGAACCTGGCAAGGGACGCAAAGAGGGTTCTCTACAGGACATCAACCATCAAAGAAAGGTTAAAGAAAGTGTTCCCCCTCTGAGGAGCAAGAATGAAGAGCTAGCGTCAAAAGACGAGGAGAAGGCTGAGGTACACAATAACATTTTTGCCTCAGTCTTTGCTGGCAGTTCTGCTCTGTTTCCTTCCTGAGACGATGGACCACAAGGTGTGGACCAGCAGCATAAAGTGCCTTCCATCATAAGGGAAGATCAAGTCCAAGACCGCTTGAAGAATTGCAACATACATAACTCAAAGGGACCTGACAAGATGCATTCCAGAGTTTTGAAGAAATTGGTTGATTTAGTCACAATGCCACTCTCCATAACATTTGAAAAGTTCTAGTAGTCAGGTGAAGTCCTTGGAGACTGGAAGAAGAACATTACACCCATCTATAAAAAGATTAAAAAAGTGGACCCTGAAAACTACCCATCTGTCAGTCTTGCCTCTGTGCCTGGGAAGATCATGGAACAGATCCTCCTAGAAGGTGTGCTAAAGCATGTGGAGGACAGGGAGATGCTTCAAGGCAGCCAGCATGACTTCACCAAGGGCAAGGCCTGCCTGGTCCACCTAGTAGCTTTCTACAATGGTGTAATTAGATCATTGGAAAAAGGAAGAGCACCACATACTGTGTGTCTGGACTTCTGTAAAGTCTTTGACACAGTCCCCCCCAGCATCTGTGTTTCTGTAGAGAGATGGATTTGATAGGTGAACTGTTCGGTGAATAAGGATTTAAAATGTTTTAGGTTTTCATGATTTTCCAAAATTCCTTAGGTAGTGGTGCATAGAGCTTTCAAGTCCGTGTCAGCATAGTCCTGCTAGTACTGTTGTACTCTCACTTAAATTGCACAGATTTTAATCTCTCTGCTTTCCATCATGCTTTTGATGAAATAATCCATGGATTGGATATAGTGCTTAGGTGAGAAATTGAAAGGGAAATCTGGTGAAGATGGAAAAAGAAGAGGTGTTGCCATGTGGTGTTCAGGAGGCATGTCTTTTTTATCAATCATCCTGCTATTTTAAAAAGAAAGTACATTTTGGATAGGAAGGAAGGCTTGGGTATCGCTCCCATAGGCATTAAATCAGATAACTTCCCATCTTTTGATTGGAAATATTTTGACTGTTTTCTGCAACTTTTCTACCCTTAGCATCTGCAATGAGCATGGTAAATACAGGAAACATTTAACATTTTGGAAATAACCTTGGATTGACTACTGTTATAAAGTTAAAATCCCCAGGCAGAATTGCTTAACTGCTAGGTCTGATTGTTTTAAGAACTGAAAAAAATAATCTGAACTGATAAAAAACACATGCTTTTCTTTTCTTTTTCCTTCCAAGTCTGTAATATGTGATGCCTTATAATCCCACATGAACTGCCTATGCTACAGAAGAAATCTCTAGCTATGGTGAATCATAGAGATTCCCTTTATGCACTCTGATATGTGGCATCCAGGTCAATAGCATGGGGCAGACAGATTACAGGAAAGCTGGGCTTTCTGGGGCCGTAGCTGAAGTATGAGCAACATACTCTAGAACATATGAAAGCATCTGCTAAAGCACTGTGTCTGGTCCACTGAGCTCTACACAGTGTCCACAACTGTGAAGAGAGCTTTAGACAACATAAAATTTTGCTTTCCTTCTTTGTATGTGATGGATAGTACTACTGCTCAGCCACTTGTCTAAGATGGAGTGGCCTTGCAGCATTAAAAAAAGTGAAGGCGAAGATCAGAATGTGCATTAAGCAGAGCACCCATCTTGCACCCTACTGAGAGCACTCATCAACTTCCATAGTGATGGTCTCTGTAATCAGAAAAATTCCTGTGGACAGCAGGACCCACAGGTGAGTCTCTGAAGTTGCTGTGCTCTCTGTGGTACTAATTAGTAAATTAATATAAAGAAAACCTCATTTGGACTTAGGAATACTTTATGAGCTACTAATTTATTACTGCTGAATAATAATGAAAGTTGGCTTTGTTAGTTCAGACCAAAAGTAATGCACATCTTTGTATATTTTTCTGAAACTCATCAAAAGAGATTACCATTATGTGACAAGCTCTAATCAGAAAAGTAGGGTTAAAAACGCTTTGAAATATCAGAATTCACACCGTGCTTAGCAGAGATTGACACATCTAACATACTGATATACATAATTAAGTGTGGGTTTCCCCAACAAGTAGAAAAGGAATTTTAATGTTTTAAGAAGTCCCTGAAGCTATCTGACCATCCTTGGCTTTTCATTTGATCTGATGATTGGAGAACATAAGAAACTGAAGGAAGAACTAACAGCCATTCCCAAGCTCAAGGTTCCCCCAAAGCCCTCCTTCTGGTGATTTGATCTCAGTATGAATATTATTCATTTGATCTGCTGCTTCTTCAGTTTATCTTTCAGTGCCTGGACCTCATATGGATTTGAAATATTTAGAAAGAGGCTACCCAGAGATGATGGATAATTTAATGTGCAGCTGCTTAACGTAGCTGGTTTTCAAACAGGCAAACCTCAGGATTTAAAATGATGTAGAAATACCAGAACAGAGCTTCCTTACTGAGAAAATGTCATTGTTAAACATTTATCAATAGGCCCTCTTGCACAGAACACTGATGACTGTTCAAACTGTTCTTAGACAGATTCTCATCCTCCTGAAGTTACACAGCAATGCACAGTGTGACAGGATGTGCTTCAGCTGTAAAAGTGTTTGTAATGCATAAACAGCCTTGAAATGTTTTTGCCTTAAAATGCCTCACATAGCATGGAGAGCCATATTTTCTGGAGTGGTACATTTGTTTTGTAGATGTTGCATCTATTATGTGATTTGTGTTATCACATCATCATCATTATTATTACTATTGTTGTATCACTTGTGTGTAATTAAAAGTAATGACTTTTAATGAGTCCCCAACCCACTGTAAAGAAACTTCTCAAATCCAAACACTCTATATTGTATGCATTTCTCCTTTGTCAGGTGGTGTTCTACATGGGAAGTGCATCAGATCACAAACTGAAATCTGTTTGGTGTAGCAGGCTTGGTTAGGCTTTAGGAAAGACGTTTTCAGGCTGGTGAGGATAGAATGCAGTGCAATGGAAGTTTAATGTTTTTTTCAGTCCATAATCTGATAGTATACAATTAGGTGAATCAACTATAAGAAATTAATTTCTGTAGGGTAGCTCCCTTTTACCAATAGAGATAACCTGAGAAATAGGTGTGATGGATGATTAGTGTATTTGTAGTGAAGAAACAAAAACAAGAGAAAAACAGTAAGGAAAGAAGATTTCCATGTTTGTCCATATTCTTGTATTTCCACTGGATTAACGATTGCATCTGCCTCTGTAATTTTTCACATACCAGGCTGGTCTATGATGGCTGCAGAAATATTTTTGCTGGTAACAAACCATGCTGCATTGATTCTCAGCTCTGTTTTTTCTCATGAAAAGATCAGTGCAGCTCATTGGAGATATATTCTGCTCAGGAATGTGTCTTCAGAAGGTAACTGATAGCAACAGAAGTAAAGCCAGTGAAAGAGTAATAGGAAGTGAAAAGAAAGAGTGAAATAATTTACTCATCCCAGCTCAGAAACATTTAGGTGTGATAGATGACTTCTGTCCCTGTGTCTGGAAAGAAAAAAATGTCAGTAGCTGGTATGTTTTGTCAGAGACTCTATCTTTGCACACAAACCATACAAACATGTAGGGAATTTTCAAAAGATTTGAAGCAACATTGTCATTAGCTCCTTATCGTTATGTGTATGAATTGCAAGCACCCTTGACAGAAAAGGTGATATTTACAGCAAATAGAGTGGATTATATCAGGAGCAGTGTGGCCAGTAGGATGAGGGAGGTTATTCTTCCCCTGTACTCAACACTGGTCAGGCCACACCTTGAGTACTGTGTCCAGTTCTGGGCTCCTCAACTCAAGAGAGATGTTGAGGTGCTGGAACATGTCCAGAGAAGGGCAACAAAGCTGGTAAGGGGCCTGGAACACAAACCCTATGAGGAGAGGCTGAAGGAGCTGGGGTTGTTTAGCCTGGAGAAGAGGAGGCTCAGGGCAGACCTCATTGCTGTCTACAACTACCTGAAGGGTGGTTGTAGCCAGGTGGGGATTGGTCTCTTCTCCTAGGCAACCAGCAACAGGACAAGGGGACACAGTCTCAAGTTGTGCCGGGGGAAGTATAGGCTGGATGTTAGGAGGAAGTTCTTCACAGAGAGAGTGATTTGCCATTGGAATGGGCTGCCCAGGGAGGTGGTGGAGTCACCGTCCCTGGGAGTGTTCAGGAAAAGCCTGGATGAGGCACTTAGTGCCATGGTCTAGTTGACTGGCTAGGGCTGGGTGCTAGGTTGGACTGGATGATCTTGGAGGTCTCTTCCAACCTGATTGATTCTATTCTATATACATTATTAATAATTTAATTGTGTTTAAAAAAAAAAATCCCGCGTTCCTCGTGAAATCCGCTAATGGCAGCTTTCAGATTAAACTTTTCCTCTTTAGCTTTTCAAAAGCTTTTAAATTCACTACACTTTTTTGAACTGAATATATTTTAAAATATATTCATCTGGATGAAAACCATATCTGTTTTGGGGGGATTTTGATTTGATTTTTTTTTTCTTCGCTGTATCAGAAATTAACATATATTGGGGGAGAGTTTGGACACCTGTTGTAATTCCTGAACAAGATGTATTGCTGGACCCATGATAAAAACTGTGGTTGAATGTCTTTAGCATACAGAGGAAATATCAAATGTACAAGTCTAAATAAATTTAGCTTAGACTGCCTCATGTTTATGAATGTAAGAGAATACATATATACATCTAGTGGGCAAATGTGTCGTCATAGATCTCTTCTGCTGTTGTGGTAAAGTCCATGAAAAGGGACTGAATCAGCAAAGTTAATAGGCAGAAAGGTTTCCACAACGTGAGCTCCTAGCAAGGTTGGTTTGTAGCCAGCAAAGTTGGCAAGGTGTCACTCTACTCAGATACTCTGAGTATTTGAGCAGGGTGTCTCACATTTCCAAAGGCATTACTGGGTCTTAATGTATTGTATCTTCTCAGGCTGATTTAATGCTGGTTTACTCTGAAAAATTAAATTAATTTCCTAATGATGGCATGGGTGATCTATACAGATTTTGTCATAGATGGAAAGATGAAGACATAGCAGAGGGAAGATGATCATTAGCTGTTTATAGATGTCTTAATAGTTACGCATAGCCAAAATGAGTGTGGGTTTATGAGATTCAGCAGAGTGTAGCTGTTGACACTGTTGTTCTATATAGTGTGTGTGTGAAAGCTGGATTAATCTTCCAGGCTCTCTTTATATTGAGTGGAGAGAAATGGGCAGTTTCAGGGTGCATTTTATCTCCTCCTACAGTTAACAACGAAAGAGAACATTTGTAATCTTCTTAGTTAGAGTGTAAGATGTTATTAAGCCTTATTAAAGTCTTTGGATCTTGAATGTCTACCCTGAATGATTTAAACATCACTGTATTGCAGGCTGATGTGTTTTTTTGGAAGTGAAAACAGGCTAAGGTGACATGCTGACTAGTGGTGATACACAAATGTGACTAATATTAAAAAACAGTGACCTCACTTCTCATCCAGCACCTCTTCAATATCTAGATCCTGAGGATGCAGTTCACTGCTGTGAGGGTATTCTGGTTTTTTTTTTTTTCTCATGAAGAACTCTTTTTTTGCTGTGCAGAAGTGGGAATAAAAAAATCTTTAAAAGGCAGGGCCATTAATGATTAATGGTAGACATTTAAAATTCCAGAAAATCACCAAGTTGAAAATGTGTTTTCACAGTCAAATTTTATTTCAAACACTTTTAGTTCCTCGCAAGCTTTATTAGGTGGTGGTAAAATGCCAGTTGATATTGTGTAATCAAAAATGTAAAGTTTATTGAGTTCAATTTGTAAGTGACAATTATTACTATTTTTAATGTGCTCTTGCTAATATTCCCCTCCCCTCACCAAACCACGAGAAGTGCTCAGTGATGACAGAATGAAAAAGGGAAATAAAATGCTCTCTGATATATTAAATTCAGTGATGAACTGAGTGGATGGTGAAGCTGAAGATGTGAGTGATTTAAGCCCATTAGGCAGGTTGACTGCATAGCACAGTTGCTGCTGTAACATACTCAGTAATGTTCAGAATTACTGGTGATTCCTATCTTAGTTTGGTTTTTTTTTAAATGAGCTTAGCTCCTTTCACTGTCTGTTATTCTGCTCCCAACTCATACTTTCAGCTGAAAGGCTGCATAAAGGAAGATAACGTTTCAGATGACCAGCTGATACTTTACATTGACAAATGTAGCGTGTAAATGGATTTGAAAGCTCAATAAAAGAGGTTCCAGTGAACTTATGCACAAAAGTTGGACAGCATGTCATTGAAGAGAAGGCATACTGAGAGCTGCTGACTGTAGTAAAGACACTTCTCTGGATGTGTAAAGCTAGGTCATATAGTTTCCTCTACCATCCGCACTACAACACCTCAGTGTTTTTGGGTTTGGATTTCAGCAATGGGCCCACCAAACATCCAGTGTAATGCTTCCCTACGAATAACTTTGGATTCAGGAGTGGTCAGTGGCTTTTATTTCAGTGTGTGGGCAGACTGACAATGATTTACCAAGTGGCTTAAATATTAGCTGCCTTTGGCACTTCGGAAATTATACCTTCTCCATCACAGAATAGATGTATATCCTATAGTAATGCTTGGTAGATAATGCCTGCAGATACGGTTTCCTCTTTGAAGTGCTGTCACATTCAGCGCTTCTGGACAGTTCTCAGTTAGCTTTCCCATCTTCTCTAATGCTCTGGGAAAGGGAGAATTTTAGAGATAGACTTGAAATCAGCTAGGAGATGTATACAGAAACGATGCAGGAAAAACAGAGACTGTTCCTTATTTTGTTTTGAATGTACCTCGAAATATTAGCCACTGTGCTTATTTATGAGCAATTTTTTGTTGTTTGTGTTTATTCCAACTTGATAGTGAAATGACATGAAGCCACGGCTAAAAGAAGTGAAGGATTGCTGGTAGTTTCAGCAATAGATCTGTATGAGAGATTAAAGCCAGAACGTAACTGAGACAAGATACTCTTTCAAAGCATCATGCTATAAATGCATGGTTTTAAACATTTAATATATAGCTTAAACTTTTAAAAAAAGAAGAAATTCTGTAAATTTCTCTGAAAAATAATTTCTAAGAGTTGAAGTCTGTCACTCAGTGGAAGTCAAGAGTTTATCAGCATATTGTAAGTGGATAGGAGGCTGTGAGCAAACCGTAGGGTAGGGAAGAATAGAAAAAAATATATCAATGAACACTCAAACATAAATGCTTCTTAGGCATTGTTGGTGAATGTGACAGCTGTTGTATGACAACTAATTTGGATGTGGTTATGTAATGCGTTCTTTTTTCCCTAAAGAAAAAGAAATATGCTATTACCAGTGCTATATAGCACTTAAACACAATGTAAATCTTACAGATACTGTATTTAAGTTTGAAAATTTAGATTGAGAAATCTGGAATGATAAATATTAACACCCCCCCCATCCCCCCCCCCCCCTTACAGGTCTCTTTCAAAATGCAAATTGACGTCTCAAGGGGCTTTTGGAACTTGAAGTATAAATACAGTCTGTATTTAGAGAGTTTTAAAAAACACATATTACTGAATTGGCAGAGCATAACAGTTCCCTTGCTTAGGCGACATTATGCACTGTCTTGTAAAATGTACTTGGGGACATGTAAAATGGTTTATTAAACCTACAGCCCATAACTAGAGTTGTTATATTTAATGTATATATTTTTCATTCATGGATTATTGAACCACGAAATCCTAACAATGTGTCCTCATGCCAAAAGATTTCTTTGAGTCTTATTCTGAGTCTTCAGTAGCTCCATAACTGTTGTAACATACTCCACATCCTCAAATTTTAAAGCTGTTTTTCAGTGCTCTGCTGTATACAAATGTACATTTAAAAGCAGGCAAGGAAGTATGTTTCTGTTTACTCTGGCACAAAATGCATTCACATAAAGGAATTCATGAGGTATTTCTGGGTCGGAGATCTGCAGTTTTGGGGAGGAAATTCTTGAATGCAAAGTATTGTCTATAACCATGAGGCATATGTACAAAAAGAAACAAAGAAAATAGCTACATATTCCATTGCATGAACTACTTCTCTCAAAACTTAGAATGACTTGCTTTTTAGAGAGTGTATTTCCCCCTACTTTTGCATGACATACTGTTCTTTCAGGCTGGCAAAATGTTGCCAGAAGTTATGAAGTACTAGCAATTTAATCCTACAAGGTCTACCCAATGATTTGGGGGTATTGAGTTGGGACTGTATTTACTTTACATTTTCTTCCACTGTTATTACAAATAACTCTAGGGATGAAGCTGAACTAAAAAGAGATGAAAAGTAGAAAAGTAGCATCTCTTGCCTGCATTTTCTAAAGCCTCAAATAAGTACTTAAGCTATATCTGTTGATCTGAAACCTCTCATTGCTGTGTTGAACCAACAATGCCCTTACAAACAAATATCTAGGTTGTTATTCACCTCATGCCTAAACAGAAATTGAGAAAGTTAATAGATAAAACTCGTTGGTCTAGGCATCAAGATTTTCAATGACAGTGTATTCATCTAAAAGGTCTCCCTCTGGTGTTGATTTTATGCACCTTCTTAGTGCAAGAGTTTTTCAGCAAAGCAACAGTGCCGTAGTGTTTGTGAAATGGCACACCTAGGAGCAAAATAAGTAAAACCATAGCTATTGTCTTTATTTTTTTTTTATCTGAAAAAAGACGACTGGTTTAGAGAGTAGTAGGGTAAATTTCAAAAGGGAGTGATATGTGCTCTAAATGCACGTACTTGTCTAACTGCAGGCCAAAATCTTTTGTCTTTAAAGGGATAAAGGTGTTTCAAATATTTTCTGAAAGAAAGAGAGTTTATACAAGGCAAGTTTTGTAAGGACAATTCATCCTTTATTTTTACTTTGTGGATCTTCATTGTGTTAGGAATACTGATTTCTGTGTTCCTCCCTTTCCCTCCTTCCTTTCTGTTCTCTCTGGTTGTTCATATTAAAACATTCTGATTTATTTATTTTGAGGTGTTTCCATGAGTAGAAAATTTCTTTAAGAAGAATAGAGCCAAGATACATAAGAGTTGGGTGGCTTTGCTTCTGACTGAGAAATTATTTTGCCATCCCTTAGGCTCTAAACTGCTTTTTTTAGGCTGTAAGAGTCTACACTGTCTTTGTAAGTCTGGTTAATGAACAGACTGTAGAATTTCTGCGTTTGCTTCAGATACCTTTTTTAATTCAACCTGATGAGGAAACGGTGTACAGTGCCTGGGGCTTACGCTGGAACCTTCTACTGTAGCATCTAATGTGACAGTGAGCATTTACCAGGTCACCTGTTTGCTGGGACTGCTAAATTCACCTCTCAACAGGTTTAATTTAAGAACTCCATTCAGACTGCTGTCTTGAAGACTGCAGTGCAGTATGTGGAGTATCTTTCATTTCAAGCTGGTAATTATTTTAAGATTTACCATTTTAAACGAGCGAAGCATTAATTTTTTAAATTAGCAAAAATACCAATTAAACTTGCCTGCACCAAAATACTCTTCAGAATGATTGAATATTGCTTACAGACATTTTCTTCTGGTCATTGTCAAATTTAAGATAAGAGTTAATAGAAAATCACCTTAGATGTTTTTTTTTCTATGAAAATAATTTATATTTCAGAAGTCATGCATTTATTGAGGAGGAGGGTGTTGTTTGTTGTTGTTCTGAGGTTGTAGCCAGGTGGGGGTTGGTCTCTTCTCCCAGACAACCAGCAACAGAAGAAGGGGACACAGTCTCAAGTTGTGCCGGGGGAAGTATAGGCTGGATGTTAGGAGGAAGTTCTTGACAGAGAGAGTGATTTGCTATTGGAATGGGCTGCCCAGGGAGGTGGTGGAGTCACCATCCCCGGAGGTGTTTAGGAAAAGACTGGATGAGGCACTTAGTGCTATGGTCTTGTTGACTGGATAGGGCTGGGTGATAGGTTGGACTGGATGATCTTGGAGGTCTCTTCCAACCTGATTGATTCTATTCTAATCCTTGCAATCTTTTCCCCTTCCCCATATATATACTATGCACAGAATGTGTTTGTGTGTGTTTTCTCATGAGATGGTTTTGTTATTAATGACATAGTCCCCACATTCTTAACTCAGGCACAACACCATATTAAAAAAACTCTATGAAAGAGAGAGGTTGAAAAATAGGAAATGAACCGAGAAAGCACATTTGTGTGCATATAAATAAACATAACAATGAAATGGAAATAATCTACCTTTTACTTCTCAGATTCTAAGTGTAGCATTTTTAAGAGTCACAGTCATTGAAACTGACCTTTTCATCTTCTGTAGCAAGAATTCCTCCTGTTTTTTTTTTTTCTGTTTTTTTTTTTTTTTTTAAATTCACCTGTTCTTATCAGGGCTAGGATCAAAACTGAGGTTGTTACACTTACATGTCAAGAATCATGACATCTGGAAAGGAGCAGAATGCATTATTTTTTGGTGAAAGTGTTATACAATAAGACTTGACTGACATTTTACAAAATCTGAGGTACTCTCTGAACAGTTGATTTAATTAAAACAAGACACTCAGCTCTGTGCAATGCCTGTTCGTAATCTATTTAAAGCATTTCAAGCATACAAGTATATAGTGTAAAACAGCGTTAGATCAGCTTGAACAATTTGTCAATTTGTTTGCAGATACCTCAAATCAGCTATGCATCTACGGCTCCAGAACTGAGCGATAACACCAGGTATGACTTCTTCTCTCGAGTGGTCCCACCCGACTCCTATCAAGCACAGGCCATGGTTGACATTGTGACAGCCCTCGGGTGGAACTATGTCTCGACACTGGCTTCTGAAGGCAATTATGGGGAGAGTGGTGTGGAGGCATTCACTCAGATCTCCAGAGAAATTGGTAAGTGTATGTTTACAGGTGGTGTATTTATAGCTACTGGGTTATAGAACATCATAAAGCTCTGCCTAGGTCTACACAGTGTGATCAGAACACCTGTAGATGTGTTACCTGGACTTAGATGGAGCAGTTTATGGATGATTTTGCAGCTTGCATGTTTGTCAAAGTGACACTTCTGTCAGTAATTTAAGAAGAGTTTTTGAGAGAGGCAAAAAAATATGTGTCTCTCCTTTTGTAACGAGTGGGCTGGGGCTTCTTCATGAATTAGAGGCAAAAAGAAATGAGTAGCTGAATTTCAGGAGATGTGGTTGATTTAGTTGAGGAAAATCATAATCCAGTGAGACCTCATTTTCTGTGTTCCAAAAGTGATACATCTAGGGTTTTTAGTTATGATTAATTTGAAATACAAAAAAAGTCTGTGAAGTACAAAGACATACCCTCGTTGTTTTTCCTTCAGGATGAAATGTGCTGTATAAATACAGACATTATTATAAGCAGTATATTTGAATCTCTTTGATCTTTTCTACTTTCTTTTTTTTTTTTCACACTACCATGGTTATTTCTGGCATGAAAAAAAAATTGGATATTTCTAGGGAGCGGTAGTTTTTGGGCACTGAGGAATAAGATGATAAATAGCAGGTGTTTTGAAAAAGGGCGGAATTGGTCTATCACTAAGTGCAGTGTTAAATGACACAAAATAATACCCTTTCAAAACACAAAAAATACCAAAAAATGCAAACACTCTTTCCCTTCTTCCTCTGAAAGCTTAGATTGATCTACTGGATTTGACTTTCAGGGCATGTACATGCAAATTCTTGTTTTTTCTAGTCAGCTTGGGTGAGAAAATACAAAATCTTCTACTTTCAATAACTGCATGTAAATCCAGAGACCATCTGAGTCACGTAGGAAGGCACATGTTTCAGGTACTTATGCTTGAATTGTAAAGGTTACTGATTACTCACAGCAATTTGGCAGTAAGATAAAACTGCAGCAATCTATGCCATTAGGAGGGCGGTGTATGTAGTATGTTCAATCGGTTAACTAATAAATATTCAATTTCTAGCTTCTAATCAAGGCTGTCAGTTCCTAGATATCTTCATGGAAGAGTTGGGGCTGACTGCAGATAATGGTTTGATCTGGACGTAGCAAAGCATGGGTAATTCTTTCACAGCTCATATAGAAAGATGGTGTGTCTATTGTGTCAAAGCCGCAAATGGATTGCTTGCCTCAGACATTCAATGAGTAGTCCACTGGATGGACATCAGTTTTTCTTGAAACCATCTGCAGCTCATGTAGTTCTGTTGAGTCCTTAAAGTAGACAAATGAAGTGTTCAGGACCTTTTTACTTTCTGATTTCCATAAGCAGAAGACTCTTCAAAAGGGTGTAATAATAACAACAACAACAGCAGTTTCATTATAATTGCTGAATCTTGAGTTTGTCTCAGTTGGATCTTGATCAGACCTAGATTTAAAAAAGACCACTGTAATTTGTTAAATGATAATTATTAAGAACATTATCATATTAAATATTAATTCAAAGCAGTTAAAATCACAATTGGGTCTCCTAAACATTACAAGATCTGTGGTTTTCCTTATTACTTTTGTTCTCTACTGCTGCACTTGATTTTGCAAACTCTCTGCTTATAGCAATTTACCCTCTACAGTGGGTGCCAGAGATAAAAATAGTTCTGAAAAAGGAAAACAGACCAAGTAACTTTCCATTCCTAGAGGAATGTTGAAATAACCAGGTAAATCATATGTAGTGACAGGAGCATGATCAATAACCCATGCAGAATTGTGGGAAAAAATTAGTATCAAAGGCATCTAACGGTTTTATTTGACAGGATAATAGCTTTATAGCTGGAGAAGAAGTACTTGATGTCATGTCTCTTGAATTCAGCAGTGTTATCTCAACTGCCACATGTGGTATTGTCCTGAGCAAATTTGAATATTATGATTAAGATGAAAATACCATAGGCTGGATGCAGACCTATTTAGAAAACGCTGCTCACAGAGCAATTAGTAATGGTTTCTGCTTACAAGAAAGAATGTGTTGTGTTGTATTTGGCAGAGATTTATGCTGGATCAGATACTAGCCAATGTTTTCATGTTTAGTCTAGATGGACTTGGAATGAAGGATATGCCTGTAGAACCTGGAGATGACTTCAAACTGGGATAGACTAGGAGTATATTGTATTTTTAGAGTCCAAAACTGAAGATACAGGATCTGCAGAAATGGGATTCAATTAAAGAGACAAATGCAAGGCACTGAGTTCCAGCATGAAGGAATTGTATAATGAAGAATATTGAAAGATTGGTCAGAAAATAATATATCAAAAAACGATCTAAGCATCAAAGGAAATTGTAACCTGCCTGTGTTTCTTGTGTGCTGCAACATGCAGATGGGCATTCTATCTGTGAAACAATTTGAGTAATCCTCCAATTTGCTTTGCAGTTGTGAAACCTCATTTTGACTCAGTGTAGGTTTTGGACCTTCCTTCACACAAGGTGAAAGACTGCAAAAAAGAATAAATACAACCATAAATGTGGAGAATGTTGTGAGCAGCAACTGAGCAAAGTGGTTGATTAGCCTCAAGAAAAATTGGTCAAGAAGGGAAGGTGGTGGAAAAGCAGTGTTTTCAAATAGACAAATGGCTGTTACAGAAAGTTAGAGGATCTCTTGTTTCATCCGAATGTGGTGTGTGTGAACAAAAGTAATGGAATTATTCTCTAGTATGACCCCATTTAGATTTGAAGAAAGCCCTTTTTACTGGTTAAGATACAAAAGCATTAGACTAGGTTGCTTCAGGACGTTTTGGGGCCTGAGGATCTGGTAGAACACATTAGACAAACACCTTCCAAGGGATTACGTAAGTGTGCTTAGTTCTTCCTTAGGGTTGATAGGTGGATTGGATGATTTCTTATTGTTCCTTCTAGCCTGACTGTTACCCGCTATCCTCAGAGTTCCACCTGAACCACAGGGCTGGAAAAACTTTTGGAATTGAAGGTTTGAATGACATGTAATTATGATGTCTGCGATTACAGTATCTAAGTAGGTTTATAGAAATCATCACATACTACAAGGCTGCACACAAACCAGAAAAAAAAACGGTTAAGAGAACCTCTCAGGACATTTCTCCCCTTGTGCAGCTGGCACACAGGTGTGTAGGACAGCTTTTGGTTTAGGTTTCTGGTTTACATCCTGATTAAGTAACCAACAATTGGAAGCAAAATGAATGTGAAGATAATAGCAATAAATTTGAGGAAAGAATGTGAAGGAAACTGATATACCCATTTGTAAAAAAGGTTCAGTGTGTGAGCAGACATGTGAGACCACAGTTTCAAAAATACTGGCAGGAAACCTTGGTGTAGTTTTGTTTTGTTTGTCTGTATTTTTAAAAGGTTTTTTTGCAGTCAGTAAAGAAGGGGGGTTAGAGTTTTAAATATTTTAAAAACAGAATTTATTTTCATGTACTTATAATTTCAGGTACTTATTTGTCATGCACTTGACTTTCTTGTCTCTAATTTCCAGTTTGATTTGCCTTCTGTTCAGCTTCTATTTCTTGATCAGTAACAAAAGCAGAAAGGAAGGTACAGGCTCCCCAATGAAATGTGTAATACTGAAAAGGTCGAAGTGGTGCCACCCTGACATGTCAGAGAATATATTACATATCAAAATCTGCTCTTATTTTAATGACAAAGATCCTGTATGAGACGAAGCATAGCTGGAAAGTGAGTATTTTACATGACAATGATTGCAAAGAGAATAGGGAATGGTACTTATTCTGATGCGTTCTTCCATGTGTTATTATTTGAAGACAGTGATTAAATTTATAGAATTTTCTACTGCAGTTACAAAGTTAATCAATGATATCGCTATAATGATTTCAGCATCATGATCAAATCATTTTGGTACATTGGCCAAGGGAATGAATTCACACAAAATTAAAATGCTTAAAAGTTTAAGCATTAAACTGAGAGAAACTGGACTTTAGCGTGAGAAACTAAAAAGAGGATAAAAAGGAAGTGCATTTTACCAAGTTGTCATTAAACTGTCATGCTGAATTTCTATTTTGACAAAATAAATGTTTGGCAAAAGAAGTGTTGGAAAGTTTCTGTTTTGACTTTCTCTTAGTGGTTTATCCTCTTTGCTGTTAAATATCAAAAGAGTTTTGCATCATAGGAAAAGTCATGGGATCCTAATCACTCTTTTTTTTTTTTTTTTTTATACAAAAGCATTTGGCTCAGAAAAACCTTCTTGAGGTTAGGATATTTGCTCAGTTAGTGTAGTGTTTGTATTGGAAAGTGTAACAAATCCACAAATAATCTATGAGATGCTACATGACAGATTTTATCCCCAGTAATGGTCAAAGAAAAATTGACACAAACACTGATGCATACTGGCTGTGATGTGCTTATGGAAGTATCAGAAGAGGAGATAAAAATTATAAAGCCAGGGAACTGTAGTTGATCATTGAGAGGAGGTGAGGAACTTCCACACTGTTTAACCCTGTTTGCTTGTAAGTTAGTTTTGCATGTCTTGCTAGAGATGTAAAGAAGACAGCAAAGGACAATAGGAGAAGATTTTGACTGAGCAACTTTACCCTAGAAGAGAAAGGTGCATTTAATATTAGTGTACCCTTGAGTATTTGTTTTCAGGAATAGGATTTTGTAGTCTTAGCTACTCCCTTTATCCTGGTATATTGCAGTTAATAGCATTTTACCATGAAACATTTCCCATTATCACATAGATAATTATATACCTAATTAAAATACATAATGATATACATATACTGAGCAAAGGCTTTATTTGAATGGCTTCAGGTTTCAGTATAGCTGACTATATTTTGTTTACCTAGAGAATGGTCTGTGACATTCCTTTGACATAGTCTATGGTGTCTTTGTCTCTTGTCAGTTTTTTGTGTGTGCATAGTTTTGTGTTGTGTTGGATTACTTCTAATATCTTTTGGACTTCTAAAGCTTCCAGTGGAAGAAGCTGAAGTTTACTAGGAAGTGAGAAGAGAAAGTGCACCAGGAAAATAAAACTTAAGGATGCGTAGCTTTTTCTCCACCTTTTCAGCGGTAATTTAGAAATAAATGAAATAGTTTGATGTTAAGATTGAGTCACCTTTTCTGCAGTGTTCTTTATATACCTTTTGATATAAAGCTAAAGCTTTTTACATCTTGTTCAGTAAGGTGACAAATAAGCTCTCTTTTCTTGCTCCCTCAAGGATTTTATTTGATAGAAGATTAAAAAATCTTGCAACATGAAGGCTGAAGAAGTACAACACATGAAATGTAGCCGTTGACCTGCCAGTATTTCGGCTTTAAAGACTGGTTTCAAGCTTAACAAATTAATTTTCACAACTAATAATATTCTAAAATACTCTCACAAAGGGGAACCAGTTTAATTCCATTTTAAGTTTTCCTTTTATATTTGTGCAGCTGAACTCTATTGATAACACTGTATTTCAAGCTGCAAGCTGTAATTAGTAATAACACTGAATAATTGGCTACAGGAGCTTCAAAGTAATGTTTGAAAATACAAAATCAGATGGTAGGTGTATTAATATTGCAAAAGCATGGAAATTACTCCAGCATTTTTAAATATTTGTGCCAATTAGTACCTGATAAAGGACAGTATAATTTTTAGATATTTATAATTAAGGACCATTTAAATTTCTCTCAGCAGTGCTAATCAATGTGATATTCTTCAGCTTTAATTACATGGGTTTTGTCTCTATAGTTTTAGGGAGGTATCTTAGAGCAGTAAGCATACTTGTCTGATGTGCTGTCTGACTCTTCAGTGATTGTTGGAAGAAGGAATTCTTTATCTGTAATACCTCTTGAGGGGTCACTTCTTCAGTCAATTAGTTGAGGCACTTTTTAAACCCCATGTAGAAAGCTCCCTAGCTACAGTGGAGCAAGAAGAATAGAAGGCAGAAATATTCCAAAGAACTGGGTTTTGCACCTACCTCAAAGAGAATGTACCACAGTGAACTGTACTGACAGAAGTTATGTAACTGGTTTTGCTTCCTTAAACAATGCAGATTCACTGGTAAACTTCAAAGAGTTTTATTATGTCCAAATTCCATATTCTTATGGCCACTTCCAGCAATAATGTCGCTGCATCAGATATATCTGAGTGCTCCAAGCTGCTACGGCAGCCTTTTGGCTCAGAGGTGGAAAGGGAAGGGGGCGACTTGGCATCTAGCACCCGAAAGACTGGACTTTTTGCTTCTCGGCTATTCCAACATGACACTTCAAACTGGACCTCCACTGACATGCCAGGATAGTTTGTCCATCCAGGGGATCACTTAAAGTACCTACAAATTAAAAGCCTATTCTGCAGTAGCTGTGCTAATTGATTTTCTTCCCCTGATCATGTCCCAGCAGGTAAGGCCAGACATGCAGAGATGTGGTGCTAAGGGACGTGGTTTAGCACCAGACTTGGTAGTTAGATAATGGTTGGACTTGAATGATCTTAAAGGTCTTCTCCAACCAAAATAATTCTGTGATTCTATAGTGTTGCTTTTAAGGTACTATGACATAAAATGCCAGAAACAGTTACAAAGCAGCCCAGACAATATATTTTTTTTTCCATTGATTGTCTAGGCAATGTTGTCACATATATGAAATCACCATTATACTTGTGAACATTATACTTATGAGCAAAGTAGTTATGTGAGCTGGTAAAGGGAGTCTCGAGGAGGTTTTAGTCCAGAGCTAGGGACAAATATCCCTGTTCTACAAGGGTTCATGCTTGTATGCTAAACACTTAATCTAGTTCCTCTACTCCTACATTTTTTTTTTTTTAATTCCACAGAAGACAGTTTGCAATTTGATTCTGGAAAGAAGTCCTGTGCAAGAAACAGGAACTTCTGTATGTACTTGAAACTGAAAGAAGTCAGTGAATACTTCTCTCAATCTCATGAGGTTTAACAAAGGATGATGTGAGCAGGGAAGATTGTCTCAGGCTGCCAACAAGGCTCTGAGTAGGAAGACCTCAAGCTTCCTCATTTTACCCATTGCTGTTTATTATCTGATGACAGCTGGAGTGTCAAGTGTGGTGAGGACTGAGTTTATTAGCAATTTTATATGGTATTTAGCCCCTTTGGAATCCGAAACAGTCAGCTCCTGGGAAAGTGAGACAAATAACCTCCTCAGAGTAAGGACCAATATTTTTTCTCAGTGATGCCTGTTGTGGTAAATTTAGAACACACAGAAAACTCTGGAAAAGATCGGTTAAAATCTTGTGATATAAGATGGAGGACCTCTGCACCTTTATGTGTATATTCACATGCTATATGAGTGTATATTCATGTACTATGACAGTCCTTAGAAGATGGGATTTTTTTCTTCTTTTTACTTGGAGTAAGCATGTTAGATTTGAGGGGTTCCAGGTTATCCCGTAAAACTACAAAGACCAAGATCTGTCCCAGGGAATGAACTGGTTGCCCTCAGATATTGTAATTATGTTATTCAATCCCATAATCCTGCAAATACTTTAAAAGTAAGCAGCAAGGTCAATTCACTCTCCTTTCTCCTTGCCTCTTCAACTCTCCAGAGGGATCTTATCTGGTAACTAGGTAACCACGTAGGAGGACCCTGCAGTAGGCTCTGGCCTTCAAAGCTGCTGGCGGATGTAGTGAATCTGGCCCGTTTGGGCCTGAATGGAAGACAATGGGGGATGGGAGAAAATGAGCACGGTGGTTTTTGGTTTGTTTGGGGGGAAGGTTTTTTGGGGAATTCTCAGGTATCCTGTATCTTCATTAGGTGTCAGAGATTCACCTGTGCCATATCTTCTCTTGCACATCTTTCAATAGGACCTTTCTGTATTTCCTCCTCCAATTCAGAGAGAGCATTATTATTTTACTGCCCTTTTTCCTTGGAAAAAGAGTAAAGTAGAATAATCTCAGTCAGTCGTGCTCTTGCCCAAGAAACTAGGACAGAGCACAATTCAAATAATATTAAAAATATCCAGGAAACAAAGTTTATTTTTGCACTATTTTTAGTGCAATGTCTTCTGTGTGGAAATTTTCAACATGGTAGCTAGTTAAAGATTTTTAAATGCAAAAGTGCAACCAAAATCACTGATACATTGATATTAATTATAAGAAAGCAATCTAATTAGACTAAAAGCTTTTTTTTTTTTTTTTAATATAGTATGCAGTGTTGTCCTGGTTTTGCTGGGACAGAATCCCAGGCCAGCCATGGGCTGCAGCCCATTAGCAGTTCTGAGTGAGCCAGGGCAGCTGGCTGAAGCTGGGTCACAGGTGTATCCCATACCAGGAACATCAAGAATAAAAGAGAAAGTTTGCTGATCAGAGGAGAGCTTTTTGTTACAGCCTCTTCTTGGGCTTTTTCTGACAGTGGTCTTCCATATCCTGCTCTTGAGGACTGCCTTCCTGGATATTGTGACTACTGTACCTTTGCTGGGGTGATTATAGCTTTATATATCTTGTATTAACACTGGTAGTAATTTGGCCATTTCGTTAAATCTGTCTTTATTTCCACCTGTGGGATTTCTCTTTTTCTCCATTTTCCCTGCTGGTGAGAGGTCTTGGTTGACAAACTGACTGCTGTAGTTTAGCCTTAGATCTGGCCTAAATGTAGGCATGTTCACAAGTACATGTTTTCATAAAGTGATTTTTCAGATGTCATTTACAGCTGTGGTTGGTGATTCCAAGTTTCAGTGTCTGCAAACTGAAGTCAGTTCCTTAAGGGATGCATGGTGTATTTTTTAATATACCAGTATATTTGAGATTTAAATCATTAAGAGAAATATTTCTAAATATTTCTAAATTGGTGACAAATTTAGAAAACAACGTTTAAAAAAATAATCTATACAGTGCTTATGACCTCTGTGATTGCAAAGGTGTCTTCTGGACATAGAAACTTATTAAAATTTCTAAACATGGTAGGATAAATGCATAGGTTTTAGTGTTCCATCAGACTACCTGAGGGGTGGTTGTAGCCAGGAGGAGGTTGCTCTCTTCTCTCAGGTGGCCAGCGCCAGAACGAGAGGACACAGCCTCAGGCTGCGCCAGGGGAAGTTTAGGCTCTAGGTGAGGAGAAAATTCTTCACTGAGAGAGTCATTGGACACTGGAATGGGCTGCCCAGGGAGGTGGTGGAGTCGCCGTCCCTGGAGCTGTTCAAGGCAAGGTTGGACGTGGCACTTGGTGCTATGGTCTAGCCTTGAGCTCTGTGGTAAAGTGTTGGACTTGATGATCTGTGAGGTCTCTTCCAACCTTGGTGATACTGTGATATTTATGGTGACAGAAGTGTAGTCTTTTATGTGCTGCTGTTCTGTGCATTAGTAGGTATTCCTGTTGAGCCTGTAGCTTCTCTTACATTCTGCAGCTCTTCTCCTTAAGAGTCCTAGGGCAAATAATTCAGCCATAATGAAAAAAAAAATCCTGTGAAAGCAAACTTAAGAAATGTCTGAATTCAAATGTAGCCATTATAGTTGTTTATGACCAAATTGTCACACATTCTCATTAACAGAAGGTAGATTTTAGCAGGGTTAATGCCAGTGGATATTCTTGTTCTGAATGAAAGTATTTATAAAGGGGGTACTAGAAGGGGAAGCATCAAGGGCACGCAATATGATTTGCAGTCTGAATGAAGCTGCCTATGTTTGATTTGTGCGTTAAGATTTTGCTGTTCTACAAGACAGAGGAGAATTGTGGGAAATACTTTGACAGCTCATTTTCCATGGTATTCTTAAAAAAAGGTAAGCACAACTAGAGAATCTGTCAATAATGAGTCCCAGAAGCTTCACTGATTCTGCAATGAGCTCCTTTGTCCTTTAAGTATTTTACAAGCTTCTGTTATTGTCACTTCTGCAAAAAGCTTGTTTTCACACAGGATTCAACAGTACACCTTTTGTATTGCAGTGGTGTGAATCATCGCTGTGAGTGTAAATTGAATAGGAGATTGAATATGCAGGCCATAGTGAAATTTGTAAACGTGATTTTTAATGGTTTTTCTTCCCCAGTGTGCACAGACTTTTGTAAGAAAAGAGTCTGTTTAAGGGCAGTAATCTGAACAAAGGTGACAGGAAGAAGCAGGGTGATGTGGAATTTGGCTATATTTGCATGTTCCTTCTTTGTTCATGTGTCAAAGAATTTGAGTTGCCATCTTGTTTATGTTTTACTGATCTAAAGTCAGTGTCATTCACATTGGAAAGTTATATCTGGTTATGAGAACTTTCTGGCTCTTGAGTTACTGAGAAAAATTTATGTTTTTTTGTCTGTGTGTCTTTATCTCTTCAGATAGTTTCTAGTAGCTTTAAAAGCATAGCATTTTTGCAGCTTTGCTTTCCCAGGAATTGTACATCTTCAGAAATAATGTGTGAGAAATGCCTCATGACTGAATATTAGCAATATACTCTTAGTATCAGCTCTTCGTGATCTGTTGCAGCAGTTTAGACAGTGAAGCACTGGAACTATCAGTCATACAGTGCTGGTCAGTAACTTCTCTCCAGCATCAGGCTCAGCTACGTGGAAGAAAGAAATATCAAAATCTTACTTAATAGTCACTGGAAGAACTCACTATCCAAGGAGTATTTTGTAACCCCAGGTATTTCATGGTTGATGTTTAGATTTCCTGAAGATTGAAAATTTATATCCATGGAAATTTCTTTTTGTTAACATAGTGTGGCCAGCAGGGCAAGGGAGGTGATTCTCCCCCTTTACTCTGCTCTCGTCAGACCCCACCTGGAGTACTGTGTGCAGTTCTGGAGCCCCCAATACAAGAAGGACATGGAACTGCTGGAGCGGGTCCAAAGGAGAGCCACGAAGATGATCAGAGGGCTGGAGCACCTCTGCTATGAGGACAGGCTGAGAGAGTTGGGGCTCTTCAGCCTGGAGAGGAGAAGGCTTCGAGGAGACCTTATAGTGGCTTTCCAGTATTTGAAGGGAGCCTACAGGAAAGCTGGGGAGGGACTATTTACACGGTCTAGTAATGTTAGGACGAGGGGGAATGGGTATAAGCTGGAAGGGGGGAAATTTAGACTGGATGTTAGGAGGAAGTTCTTTACAGTGAGGGTGGTAGGGCACTGGAATGGGTTGCCCAGGGAGGTGGTGGATGCTTCCTCCCTGGAGGTGTTTAAGGTCAGGCTGGATGAGGCCTTGGGCGAGCTGCTCTAGTGGGAGGTGTCCCTGCCTGTGGCAGGGGGTTGGAGCTGGATGATCCTTGAGGTCCCTTCCAACCTAAACCATTCTATGATTCTATGATTTTAACCTCACATATTAAGCATCCTCTTGTTTTGATGCTAGGAATGCATACCAGTTAGCCTCCTTCTTACCATGCATTCTTACTTATTTTAACTCTGGTTTAGAAGATATGAAGTAATTGCAGTTTAGTATTTGTTGTCAGTGGCTGGATGCCTTATTTATATCTCTGTGAAGCTGTGTAGCCATGACTGAACACTCCAAGTAAAGTCTTACTATTGATTTATGTAGTGTCGTCATAATCTCGTTTTTATTGTCAACCCCATTTGTCCTGACAAGTTGCAAGCTTTTTCTGTTGTCTGCTGGGTATCAAGCAAATTATTTCCAAAAGCTGTCTGTTCTGACTCCCAAGGTTTATTAACAAATGGCTATAGCTGATTTAGAGCTCAATGTGTGAGAACAATTCCAGGTATTCCTGTGCATACTCCCTTACATTTGTCAATAGTCAGTATTTTTCTATGATATACTTGTTTAGCTTTATGAATGCTGTCTCCTCTCTCTCTTCTTGTATATTTCAAATAATTATATACCTTCTTCAAATTTTCCAGTCTTTTTGCTCAATGCTTTCCCATTCCCTCTTTGAAAGGCATGAACACACGACATGTTATACTGGTTAACATCTAATAGGCAGTTCTAGAGCATGTTTGTCAGCCTCTTCCAGTGCTGAATTTTGATTGTTTCTATTAGTTGGTTTTGACTCTTAGAGGTGCCTCCTCTATCCCTACCCAGTAATTTCTGCCTATTGATCCCAAGTTCCTAAAGTGTTTCCTCTCAAAACTCTATTACAAAAATTAATATTCTGTATGTAAGGCTGATTATACCTGGTGTGGTGGCTTAAGGTTTATTGGAATACTTCCATAAAGAAATTGGGACTGTCAGGAAAGTTCAGTGCAGAATCTAAGTAAATTTAGATCACTGGTTGTAAAAGAATAATGATGATAAACTCTGTATCATTCATTGGTTTAAGAAGTATAAAAAGCCAATGTACAAACAATTCTTAGCTTTTAGGCACTAGCTCTCTTTGTTTCTCTCTCTAATGTCTTCCACTAATCTTGGCTGACTAGGGGAGAGAGAGGGTGATGCTGGCCTCTTCTGGGTTTCTTTGTCCAGGGTGGAAGATTGGATTTCTGTATTATTTCTAAATTGTACATAATAGTAAATATAGTTTGTATTTATGCTTGTAAATTTAGCTTTGCTGTAAAATACAGTTTTATCTTACTTCCAAGCCATCTGAGCTGGTCTGGTAAATCTCAACTGGTGGAGGAGCTCCCAGCCCACCACACCTGGTTTGTTAGTACATACCCTTACTTTCTGTACAAGTACTAACAACAGAAAGCAGAAATTTTGTAAATGTGTTTTGTATAGCCATGGACCTCCTGAATGGATTTATACTTAAGTGTGCTTCAAGCTCATACGTTTCCCTCGTACATAAGATCTGCTACTGAGCCAAGTCTTTAGGGCTTTTTACAACTCATGATTTCCACATGATTTGAGATAGAGGGGAAAATTTTCTGCACAGGCTTCTTCATTAATGACTCTGATCTCCTTCTGTGACAAGATGGTCCCCTTTGTGGATGAGGGAAATGGTTGTTTACCTGGCCTTTACTAAAGAATTTGATGCTGTCTCATATATCATCCTCCTGGAAAAAACGGCTGCTCATGCCTTGAATAGGTGGATGATTTGCTGGGTAAAAACTGGCTGGATGGCCATGCCCAAAGAGTGGTAGTGAATGGAGTCAAATTGAGTTGGCAGCTCATCACTAGTGATGTCAGCCAGGGGTCAGTACTGGGACTAGTTTTGATCAATACTTTTACCAGTGATCTAGATGAGGAGGTTGAGTGTACCCTGGGTAAGGCTGCAGATGACACTAAGCTAGGAGGAAGTGTTGGTGTGTTATGAATGGCTCAGTTTAAACCTGAGTTTGGGGTAAAACGCAATGAGGCCGATTCAAAAGTTATCAAATAATTTATTAATATATATACAAAGATAATTCCCCCAAACTTACTTACAATTATCCACACAAGTTCTTGGATGCGGTTAGCAAAACTATTTTACAGAATGTTTCTATACAATGGAAATGTGAAAGGTTTTAGAAATATCTTTGATAGAGAGTCCTGCGGCTCAACTCACCGCTTGTGAAGTTAGCTAAATTCCTTTAGCAACTTGAATGAAGAATACTCACTAGTCCTCAGTCAAATGTCTGTGGCCCAAAACGTAGGCAGGAAAATATTTAATAGAAGTCCTGTGGTGAATTCCACGTGGAATTGGCTGCTGGCACGGCAGGCTGAGGTGGCAGTCAGGTGGCAGGTAAGCGAGGAGCACACAGGCAAGCAAGCACCTGTGCACCTGTTCTACCCCTTTTATAGGATAATGGCCGTGGCTAATGGTCTCATTGGCCACATTATCACCCAGTCACCTTTGGCAATCGCCCAAATATACCCAAAAAAGTAAGAGCCCACAGGCTGGTCTCTTCCAAAACTGGGGGGCACATAGGCCTTGCACGTGACAGGGGCATGGAACCCCTCTGGTGCGACCGGACCAAACCAGATTGGGTTGTCAGGGTTTCTCTGCCCTGTTTTCCCGCATCTGGCCACAATGCAGAAAGGCAGGTAAACACCCTCGAGCCCATTCTGTGATCCTTGGGACTCTCCACCACATGATGCTATGCTTGAGGGTAATAAAGCTCTGGAGAGGCTGGATTGATAGATTGAGATAGTTTCTGTGATGTTAAACAAGGCCGAATGTTGGATCCTGCGCTTGGGTCACACCAACCGAATGCAGTGCTACAGGCTTGGGGCAGAGTGGCTGGACAGCGGCCTGGCAGAAGAGGACCAGGAGGCATTGGTTGACAGCTGTTTGAACGTGACCCAGCAGTGTGCTCAGGTGGCCTGGAAGGCTGACAGCATCCTGACCCTGTGTCGAGAACCAACAAGGGTAGGGAAGTGATTGTGCACCTGTACTTGGCACTATGCAGGCCATACCTTGAGTAGTAGGTTCAGTTTTGGGTTTCTTACCGCAAGAAAGACATTGCGTTGCTAGAATGTGTCCAGAGGAGAGCAAAGCTGGTGAAGGGTTTGGAGACCAGTTCTACTGAGGAGTGGCTGAGGGAACTGGGATTGTTTAGCCTGGAGAAAAGAAGGCTGAAAGGAGGCTTCACTCTTTACACATCCCTGAATAAAGGTTGTAGTGAGGTGGGTGCTGGTCTCTTTTCCCTAGTAGAAAGTGATTGGATGAGAGGAAATGGCCTCAAGTTGCACCAGGGAAGGTGTAGATTGCATATTGGAGGAAACTTCCTGAAAGGGTTATTAAATGCTTGAATAGGCTCCCTGGGGGGGAGGAGAGGGGGTTGGTCTCTTCTCCCAGGCAACCAGCAACACAACAAGGGGACACAGTCTCAAGTTGTGCCGGGGGAGGTCTAGGCTGGATGTTAGGAGGAAGTTCTTCCCAGAGAGAGTGATTGGCATTGGAATGGGCTGCCCAGGAAGGTGGTGGAGTTGCCATCCCTGGGAGTGTTGAAAAAAGCCTGGATGAGGCACTTAGTGCCATGGTCTAGTTGACTGAATAGGGCTGGGTGATAGGTTGGACTGGATGATCTTGGAGGTCTTTTCCAACCTGGTTGATTCTACAATTGCGTCATCAGTTGTGGAAGTGTTTAAAAGATGCGTAGCTGGGGTCTGAAGTGACATTGTGTATCACCACACTTGGTAGAGTTAGATAATTGTTGGACTTGATATTAGAATCATTTTGGTTGGAAAAGACTATTATAAATCTCTAGCCCAGCTGAAGCACGTTTTATTCTAACTTCAGCACAGTTTTATTTTTAAAAAGCTGAAAAATGCTGCATCTGATGGCTTTGCAATTATATCCTCTGACCTTGAAAAGGAAAAAAATGAAGAAATTCTTTAATTTCCAGATTTTTTTGTTTGGCTAAATGGTAATATCTGTCAGGAAAAAAAATATTGTGAAGATTAATGCTGCCCAAGAATCATTTGTCCTTTTTTTCTTAGGCCAAATGCTGTTAGAAAACATGATATATGTTCTGCTTCCTCTTGGCAGTTCTACTGAGATCTAGGAAAACTGTTAAAGCAGACAGTGGTTTGCTTGATTTTGGTGGTGTTGTTTTTTAATGTCAGTGCAGAGAAAGAAAAGTATTCATTATTCTCTGTTTACATAATTTGCACAAAGTCACATCATATTATGTTGCACATTGTGGTGTGACGTATGTGACTATACCTTTAGCAGATATATACGGAGTCAGGTCTTCTCAATGAATTATAGCTTCATAGTAGGTGTCTTAAGATTGAAAAATTTATTTGAACTTACCAATCTCAACATTGTGGTTGGTTTTCTGGGATTCTAAGCACCAAATAGGCTGGTGTAAAGAAAAAGAAAACAGAACCATGGCCTGCTAACAAGTGTCCACTAACATTATTTCTTTGTATTATGGTAGATTGCAATGTGTTCAGTGCCTTACCAGGGGGTTACTTTTTTTTTTTTCCCCCTCTGTATTTTGACTTGATTTCTACTTTATTTATTTCTCTGTGACTTTCCTTACCCAACTCCTTCTGAATGCTGTTGCCACTGACTCCTATTTGAATGTGTTATGGTAATACAAACCACTTGAGCTTTACTCATCTGCATGATGTAGAAGAGTTGAGTGAATTGAATGTTACAATGCTAACAATATTCCTGAAAGATTGCAAGCTGAGAATGTCTGCTTTGACATTTCCAAGCAACATTCTCATCCACATCTTATTTATTTTTCTTTCTTATGCTGAAGGGCAGTAAGACATACTGTACTCTGAGTCATAGTAGGGCACGTTTGCTATTAAATTTGCAGTGGAATAGCTTAACGTTAACAGCTCTTCTCGTGGATGCTTGCATGAGTCTGCATATGTTCAGACTCTGGTAACCAGTTTAGTCTGCTGCAAGTCACTCTGTCAGTTCTGCCGCCTAATGAACTAGCCACAGAACTCCAAAGAATTGTAGTTTTAGTAGAGTATTTTAAAGAATTGCTATTACTTATTCCGGAAAGAAAACAGGCATATATGTGTGCTTTGCTAACAGCTGGAAAGACTTTTTTATTAGAAATGCATGATTTTTTGCACTAATTATGAGCTGTGAGACCACTACCTTAAGCTGGGACATCAGAAATATGAATTATGAAACCTTACACATTACATTTTTTTTTTTTGTTGTTGTTTTGTTAATGGAAAATTGCTTATGAAGTCAAAATGCTGTCCTGTCAAGGAATTCCTATGATGGAAGAGAAGGGCGACGAGGCTGGTGAGAGGCCTCGAGCACAAGCCCTACGAGGAGAGGCTGAGGGAGCTGGGGTTGTTTAGCCTGGAGAAGAGGAGGCTCAGGGGTGGCCTTATTGCTGTCTACAACTACCTGAGGGGTGGTTGTGGCCAGGAGGAGGTTGCTCTCTTCTCTCAGGTGGTCAGCGCCAGAACAAGAGGACACAGCCTCAGGCTGCGCCGGGGGAAGTTTAGGCTTGAGGTGAGGAGAAAGTTCTTCACTGAGAGAGTCATTGGCTACTGGAATGGGCTGCCCAGGGAGGTGGTGGAGTCGCCGTCCCAGGAGCTGTTCAAGGAAGGATTGGATGTGGCGCTTGGTGCCATGGTCTAGCCTTGAGCTCTGTGGTGAAGTGTTGGACTTGATGATCTGTGAGGTCTCTTCCAACCCTGATGATACTATGATACTATGAAATATTGTCTCCTTTTTATCTACTTTGTAGCACTTCTGCTATATAGAATGATTAGTGGTTTTCCAGGAGTTTTTAGAAGAACTGGAAATAGAACCAATTGTTTTAAATGCTGAAATTCTAACAAAGATGGTCTCTTTTCTTAACTTTAATTAAAGAAGGATGTGTTGACTCAAGAGAAGGAGTTAAAAAACAATACTCATGAGTAGCAGAAATGTCATACAGATGAATCTCTGTGCTCTGACAGTGTGTCCCCAGAAAAATTCCTGCCATGTACATACTGAGCATTCTATACAATGATATACAGAAATACAGAATACTCTTCATGTACTTTTGTAAACGATCTTCTTCTTGGGCTGCTTTCCAAAATTCTGTTGAGTGGTCACAAAAGAAGGAACAAAATTTCAAAACCCTTACAAAGACAGGAACAAGACAGTTGCACATTTCAGTGATCTCAGTACTCACTTGGGATGTGCATAGATCTGTGGAATTTTTAAATCTTTGGGGAGATGGGCTAATAAAAGCAGAACTATCCCAACACCTCAGTAATTCCTGCAAACATTTATGCTGGTCATATTTAATTACCAGTAAATGATCCGTAACATTTGCAGGATGTCATTAATCCCATGGATAGAATAGAATGGAATCAACCAGGTTGGAAGAGATCTCCAAGATCATCCAGCCCAACCTATCACTCAGCCCTATCCAGTCAACTAGACCATGGCACTAAGTGCCTCATCCACTCTTTTCTTGAACACCTCCAGGGACAGTGACTCCATCTTCTCTAAATTTAGAACAATCAAACATGTTTTTTCAGGAGTATAAAGTCAATATTTTTTTTTTTTTTATTTTTTTTATTTTTTTTTTTATTTAAAGAAAAGCCTGAGATGAAGTTTTGGTGAAGTTGTTTATTTTTTTGTTGGCATTCTGATTTTCTTCTCCTTGATTTTGGGAGTTGAGGGGGGATGTGCCTTTTGTATTTATCTTCTGTTTGGCTTACTGCCTTTTAACATCTCCCAGAACTTCTGAGACAGTCTTTAGAGAATTATATCTTATTGTACTTGACCCTTACTACCTGAAATGCGGGGAAAGCTGTAGTGTCAGCTTTTCTGGAAAAGCCTGAGGGGGGTGAAAAAGAGTGGTACTGTTCAATCTGAGGAAATAAGTAACTTCCATTTTATTTAAGTTTAGGCATGAGTAATTTATTCCATGAGTAATCTAGAATAAGAGGCCTTAATTCAACAGAGTGTGCTCAGATTTTCAGTGCTGTCCCAGCTGCATATAATAAAAACTTCTGTTTTTTACCATGGGAATAAAGCACAGATTCATAAGACAGTGACCATACTTGCTACTGTGTTCAGATCCTAACCAGGTGAGGGCAGTACTTTGATGTATGCTCTAGCAGGTCCACTGTAATACATTTTGCTGGCATATTGGATTTGTTGTGAAATGAATTGCAACATTTTCAAAGGACAATAAATTGAGTGGTACAATTATTTTACCCAACATGTTAACACACTTAATGAAGTGCAGATAATCACACTACTCAATTTATAAGAATTACCAAACCTCATAATTATTGTAGTATTTTATGGGGTAAATACTTTCAGAGTTTATTCAGGAGATAAAAATATTATTTAATTTTAATTATGTAATAACTTTTTTTCTAGAATAATGTCCCTTATAAACTGAAGTGTTGAAGCCAATTTAAAGATATTCTTACTATTGTTAAAGCATGTGCAAAGTGTGTATGTTTTTTATCTTTTCTTTTTTCTTTAATCAAAGTAAGTGCGAAGAAGTTGATTTAAAAGTAAAAGTAGTAACCTAGAGAAAAATATTGGTGGCAAAAGGTTTTACATACATCATTATGGACCTCTTATTGGAGTTAATGAGCATTTCATGATTAAATCCTTTAATTGTTTTGGTAGTTAAACAAAAGTGCATGATTTAACAGTGATGTCTGTACAGAGATTGTTGAAGTTGTGGGACTCTACCTTGGTAAAATCTGAATGAGGGGTGGGGAGAGGATTTCAAGTGTTGGCAAATGTTCAAATTGGGTATAGAATGTCTTCCCAATTAGAGTAAGAATAATGGTGCTATACCACATTAGTATCCATGAAATAGTAGGGTTCATTATCTAGGTCAGTTTAACCTGAGTTGACTTACCTTTCTTTGTCTTCCTTTGATAAATATAAAGGAGGCAGTTTTCTCAAAGAAGGACATTTGGATGTGTCCAGGAAATGTGTTAGTGATGGAAGAGCTCAGTTTCCATATGTGCACTTGCCAGAGGCATTGCAAGCTTGTGACAAACCTCTCTGGGCTACCTGCACCTCAGGTGCCTCCCAGGAGGTGTTATGAAAGGCATTCAAGGACTTTGGTGATGGGTAGAGAGCTGCCTTCTGTTTCCTTCTGAATAACTCTGTTTCCTCATTTATTTCAGTTACACAGGCATAGAAAAACTTGTGCAAGAGAGGTATTATGTACAGGCTTAAAAGGTAAAATGTGTCATGTCCTAAGTACGGAGAACAAACAGGAAAAAATAAACAAAACAGGACAAATGAGAAAGAAGGGAAGGATGTTTAAAAGAAGGAGGGAGAAAAAGCGGTTTCTTATGTTATTATTAGCCTTTAGTTTGCATTATGTTCAGCTTAATAAAATACATAACAAAATATAGTTGTTTCATAGGCAGTAACACTCTAGACAGCGTATTGTTTTGCTGAACAGGAAAGTAAGCCCCTGAATTCTGCTCAGTTCTGTTTATTGTCCCACAAATAAGTCAGTTTCAGGAATGGATCTTGATCGTTTCATAAAAGGTGCTGTATAATGCATTTGCTTGAGATTGTGGGGTCTGACTCAGAAACCTGGGTGATCCCTTTGAATACTGTGTTGTTCAGAGGCTTAGCTCAAACTCTGGGGACAGAACAGCAGTGCAGGCTCCAAGCTTGAGAGTTGAACTTGGCTTCCATATGCCCCATCAAATAATCTTTTTATTTTAGCTCAAGCTATTAATTCCCTCTTTCTTTAGGATGTTGTTCTAATTGATGATTCTAATTTTATTCCATCTTAAATGGACTTATTGAAATGAAATAACTCTTTAGTAAATGTTCCTTCTTGTGATGCACACAATCTTTATGCTCTAGCTTTGTTTTCTAAAGGAACAGAAATGAAATACATCCATAAAGACCGCTTTGTTTTTTTGTTTTTACTTCATTTGGGATGATTTTGAAATACAAGAATACAGATATCTAGATTTGAGAATGTATTCTACACTGTCACCTTTTCAATTAGAAAAGTTTCCTATTCAAATAGTTGTAGTTTTGTGGACTGTAGGGTAGATGAGATTTTTCTCTTGGTGACTGTGTCTGTGAACCTTTGGTTAATTAAAATAACAGAACATAGACAATAAGTAGATTTTATTAATACCAAAAGTTCACTTCTGCAAGTGAAGTGAGCTCAAGTATTAGTCGCTGGTGGAAAAGAGACTTTGTTGTTTTAAACATCCTATCAGGAAGTATTCCACTTTCACTAGATCTTCATGGTTCACCATTTTAGCAGTCTATGCCATGTGCAGTTGAGAACATGGTGAGGAAAGTTAACACAGTGTCCTTGCTTCTGCTTACCCAACGTTATTAGTTCTCCACTTCTACAAGCACTGAATTTTTCCACTGTTCCAATTCATTCCTTTTCACATGTGAATAAATATATTGTAGACAGTGAAGGAATACAAATAATAACAATGCCTCTAAGCCAGAATGATGAGATACCGAGATTATCCTCAGCTTTCCCTGATTAATTTGCTCAATCAACTTTTATTTTTACTGAAATTGTTGTTCAATGCTCACCAAATAGAAAAGAGAAATAATTTATTTGCAGAGGCTGTGCGAGGGGGAGAGCAAGAGCCTATAATCTGTCTACTGAAGTAGTTCTAATACGTTGAATCTTTCTCTGAAGTCCTGTAGGACTAAGATGATGGACACAACAAAAATGCTCAAATGGTATATATTCAGCTATGCTTTGTAGTTAAAGCTCATTATAAAAATGAACATCATATTTAAATATTTGATTTTTGATTGCTGACATCTAGAAAGGGAAACACAGTTATCAAAATAAACTTCTGCAAAGCAGATACAAAGATGGTATGACTTCTGAAAATAAAGCTTTTGAAGGTGTGTTATGGACTTGCACTGTTTTGATAGCATATGCTAGTTGCCAGAATTTTTTACTTCAGTGTTAGTTACTTTTGATTTTTAGGTGTAACATCCGGTGCTATGTTCTCCAAGAACTGAGACATTCCTGCTTTTCAAGAGTTTCTGATTCATTGTGTGGAGTTGCTGAACTAAGATACGTATTCATGTGGATTTGTGGTGGGAAAATGGCACAGTGCTTATAGGGACATGGAGACAGAGATCATAGTCCCAAAGCTGGCAGTTTAAGTACTGGGTGTAGTGAAAACATTGCAGATGCTATGTTTTACCAAAAGATCTTTTTTTATGGGAAGAAAAGCTTTAATTTCTCATGACAATCTTTCAGAGTAAGGAAGGGGACAAAATGGAAAACAAGAGATGCAGTTTATTGATAATAAAGAGAAATTAAGGCTGAATGCCATGACTTGTATTCCTTCCATCCTGTCAGAGCCCCAGATGGCCTTCCAGCTGTCACTTTTTCCCAGGCAGCTTAACTCTTAGACACTGTAATTCATTCCTTTGAAAGCTCCTGCTGGAGGTGTCTGCCTGTAAGTATACAATGTCCTCAGCTCCACTGAAGTCCTTCAGATGAGCCTGGAAAACTAGCTGTGATCAAGAGGCTGATTTACTTCGTGTGATGTCATGGCCATCTCACTCTTGCAGTAACTGAGTATGGAGTCAGTCAAGTGCCAGTGAATAATGAGTTTTGGAGATGTGTGAATACGCTTCCCAGTGTGACTGCAGACATAGCCTACATGACTGGGAGGGTGCTGTTACCTGTAAAGCTTTTGCGTGAGCCTGACCCACCTGCAGAGTCAGAGAAAGGTGAAATTAATTATTTTGAGAAATAATGTCTCTATATATTTGGAGTCTCTAAGTTTGAGTGTAGCAGGTGTGCAGCCTAAGATCCATGTCCTCATAGACACAGAGAAAAACATTTGTAAATTCAGAGTCTTACTTGGCAGAAAAGAACATGAATGAAGAAACTTCCTGGTTTTTCTTTATAGTGTTCCTTAAAAATATAGTTGCTGCTAAAACAGAATTTCTGCTGTGAACTAAAAACTGTACCTGTAGTCAGTCCTTTATAAATTAGCAGCTCTTAGTTTCCTTAAATGGGCATGTTATACCCACAAATTTCTGTGATGAAGGAGTCCCCCATCATCTGAAGATTGTCCTGGATCTGTTTACTTTCCTTCCTTCTTCCTTTTCCCTTGTTCTTCCATTTCTCTTGTTTGCTTTGGTCAGACTCTGTATCTATGTGAAAGAACTGATGCTGATTCTAAATGGAGTGGTTTTAGATTTACATATGTTAACAAAATAGGCTCAATGTTCTGCTGCAGAAGGGAAGGAAGTGTGATAGGAGAACAAGATCATCCTCTGCGTTTTGCTGTTGACTGCCTAAAGTCTCTAGAGAGTCAATTTAAGTGGACTGAGAAGTCCCAGTTTGGGCCCAGACATTTAAAATTTCAATCGGGCTGTGCCTAGCTTAATCATCTCATTAGCAGAATTGTATTTGATCCCATGTGTATTCTGTGCTAATAGAAGAACTCTTGTAGGAAAGAAATCAGGCTTTTGATCAATCCATTATTTAATATTATGAAATGCAGAGACCATTTCCTTTAAGAGAAGGGCTAGCAAATGTCTGAGTTTTTCTCTGAAGAGAGGTCTGTGAAACTTAATTATGATTAAAGTAATTATCCAGAATTTGCAAAATGTGACAGCCTTAATGCAGCTGAATTGGGTCTAGTGAAAGGTCCAGATAGCTCAGGTTTGTCTCTAGCAAAGGCATTTTGCAGAATACAGGGTGTATGTGCAAAGTGATTCATCAGGGTCTCCTAGACTGTGGAGTATAGCTGAACTGTTTTATTTGATAGCCATTTGATCAATCTGTGCTGCCCAAATTTATTCAATTTTTGTAGCAGCCTGTGAGCAGATAAAAGGCTTTGGGATTTTTCTAAACTGTAGATATCTCTGGTTCAAAACATTAAAGGAAGAAGAACTTCTGTAAGCGGGGGCATAATACAGTCTCATTAACTATGGCTTTGTATTTCATGGTTGAATTTGTTGAGAACTTTTTAATCAAAGTTTTATCTGTTATTGGGGCATTTGAAATTGCTCTGTCCTGTGTGAATGCTATGGTGTGTAGCAAAAGCTGAGATTAGACTTTTCCTCAGTGAGGCCACTAACTGAATCTTTCTAATCAGATTTCTTGTGCTTTCACAAAAGATGAATGTACTTAATAAGCTTTTGGACCTCTATCTCTCTGTCAAATTTGGCAAAACTGGGCAAAAAGCTGGTAGACCTTAACCAATATGTCAGAAAAAGGCTACATCCATCCACACAGAATATGATAGTATGATTGCATAAGTTTATGTTTTTTAGGAAACAAATCTCTGAAATGTGCAAAGCTTGCTGGAAATGTGATCAAAACATGATTGGAGTGTTAAATTATTTCTCTTATTTACCTCTCTTAGCCTCAGGTTAATGGTCTTATTTACCCGTTAACCTAAGATGTACTGAAAGGAAAGCTGTTGTAGTAAATACTGGGTGGGTTTTTTTTCCTCTTAGAAGGCAATTATTTGAGATTTAAAAAAATGGGGGGTGGAGGAGGTGGGAGTCTCCTTCAAAATGATCTCTAGCCAAAAGAGAAAAATAAAAGAATCAGATGCAGTCTTTTATTTATTGATGAATTATACATTGTTTATAAGACATTGAAAACTCTCGGTGCCTACATCTTTCGATGCATGTCAGTATTTAACTTCCCCATAGTATTTGTGGCATTCAGAACTGCATGGTATACTGTAAATATCACAGTACTGTGTGGTAAATACCAGGATTACAATTGTACCTACAAAGCCATAGGCAGCTTTTTGCTTGTTTAGAAGAAGCATATAATGAGCATTTCCCCAGGAAGCTACTAGATGAAGGAATTCATCAACATCGTTTACCTGATGCTGCTTTATGAATGAAGCTGTTAGTATGTAGCTTTAGGATGTAAGAAATAGAACCCGAGAAAAGCAAAAAGATGAGGAGTGATGTTTCTGCGGTACTGCCCCTTCTACATACAGAGCAATTTAATAGCATCAGTTAAATGCATTGTCGGGGCCATAATGTGTTCTTACTTAGATGTTGCCTAATCTTTTCGGGGTATAAATAAAGAGGACCCTGTCAAGGATAGCAGCTGAAAACACCCGGTAAGAGAATTTAACTCAGTGTACTGTTCTCAGCTGGTTTAATAGTATTTTCTTCAAATGAACAATATATTTCTAACTGCAATCAGACTCAGCCCCTTACAGTTCTGACATCTGTGGGCATTTTTCACAAAGATTCAGATAGCTCAGAGTCTGCCTGAGGAGAGGGCCAGCTTGTAGTAAGACAGGTAACAGGTCATAGCAATGCATTAGGCACAAATTTTCACATCACTGTGTTCAGTGTTATCTCCTTCTCGTGGCACAAAAGCTTGGAAGAGAAAATACTTTTATCTAACTTCTTTTTACAGCACCCCTTTCTGACCTTTTCTTAATTCTTCCAGCACCAGGGAGTGAATCTTGTCTTATGTGCAGATTTATTGAAGGGCTAAAGAGTTTAACTCTTATATCCCTCACATTAGCCTAATATGTGCTGTCTGGTCCTGCATTAGCAGCTCATACACATGTGTCCTCCTCTTCTTCCTTAGCTACTCCAAAGTGAGATAGAAACTGATGTATTGAACTGTGGTGAGGTAGTGAACAGTGATCCATGAGTTCTTATGTTGTGTCTGTTCTGTGCACTGACACAACACAGGAAGAGTTGGGTCGTCTTCATTTAGGATGTTTCTCTCCCTTTGTATACTTTACAAGTCAGTGAATTGTGAGCTGTGTGATACCTCTGGACATAAAATAACCCAGACCTGAAGCTCAGCACAAAGATGTCCTATGAAGAAAATTTGCAACTCAGCTGCTGAAATTTTTTTCCTGCAAGCTCTTAACCCCTGTCAGTGGCTTTTATGCATTCATCCCAGGGGCAAGATTGCAGGAATTTTATGTTCTCTTGCTTTATGTGAACTGCAGTAATGCTTTGCTATTGCTTCATCTTGCTATTTTTTGGAAAGTGTTTAGCGATAGGCCCTTAACTTTTGATTCTTCTTGAATAGAGGCCTAAAGTAGTGTTCAGTGCATCTGTTTTCAGACTGTTTGCTGCCATTGGGAGCAGACTTTAGGACCAGTCTGGTTCCGTCTAATCCTATGTTTCTATGCACTCTGGCTTAGTGCCCTTCAGATGATGGAAAAATGTAGAAAAGCTTCTATAGGTAAGCAGTGACTTTCCAGCTTTGCTGGGATTTCTCAGGAGAACTCTGTTACAGGTGACAAAAGAAATGTTGATTACATTGTACCTATTATTAAGGTGGCATTTTAAGGGATTTTTCATAACATTGAAATGATATTATTACTCCTTTTCCATAGCCTAAATGCATGATACATCACTCGACTGTGTGAAAAAAGAAATGCTGAAATCTGGAAATGGGTGAAATAAATTCTTAGTTTAGTCCCATAGCATAATGTTTTGATCTAGAAAGAAAAGAACATCTCTGATTATCATAGAAGAAGGGGAAAAGCTGAATTCTATTTATATCTATTATAATTCGGCTTCAGTGACTTTCATTGCATTACTCTGTTGTTAGGTGCTCCTGTCTGATTATGGACATGATGCTTTAGGATGAGGGTAGTCTTAATAAAGAGCTTAGAAGTTGTGAAGAAAATAGGTTAGTGATCCCTGTACAGTGACAGATGGAGGCAAAATAATTCAGAAATAGTATTAAGATGTTCTGTGGGTTACAGTTGGATTCTGGGTCATAGGCAAACTACACTGTACATATTTGAATAAGCATTGCAAGTACTTCTCGAGATTCTAATGTAGTCAACAGCAAGGTCTGACAGAACTGATATGGTGTCTCAACTTTGCAGACATCTGTCCTGCTTTTCAGAAGGTAATAGAAACTAGAGCCACAGTATAAATGTAGGTACTGTGTTGTATATTAAACTATAAGAATTTAGCAATAGTTTTGGTTACTCAGCTCTGTCTGGGTGATTTTTTTTTTTTTTTTCAGGCTGGATATTCTGCTTGTGTGAAGAACAAGAGACACTATGTACTCTTGTGCTGCTCTGAACTAGAAAAAGGCATCTCTAATAGATTCTCTATAGAAAAGATGTGTGTGGGGAAAAGGGCCTCCTGAGCCTTATTGAAATCAAAGGGGATAATAGGTATTTAAAAGGCTTTCTCAGTTTGTCATGATGGGTTCCAGACATGACATTGAGTAGAAGACAAATCCTGTAACTGCCTCTCAAAGGCAACGTGGCAAATGTTAATAATGACACTCCTTAACTTGATAACTGCAGAAGAGAAGACGTGTGACATTCATTTTCCTTCCTGTTGAGGCACATGTGCACATTCTTCTGTTCCCTTCTTGGAGAATATGACCTCCTGATGACAGCAAGAGTGACCTAACTCAACATGAGAGTTTAGGATATCTGCCATAATGACACATACCATACTCAAAACATTTCCCCTCAAAACTTACTGAAAATAACCTGTTCTGTCTTCCTGTTGAAACCCTGATGCTCTGGTATTTTCAATAAGAGCAGCTCATGTGTAAGCTGCCTATTAAGAAATATTCATGGAAAATAATTGGATACAACAGTTTTGAAACATGAGTCTAAGAACTGCAGACTGTGTCAGTATTCAAGCATAAGAAGAGACAAAATTTAATGAACAAATGATTCATCATTAATTACTGCCATTTTACAGGCACTCAGAGTATGATAGGCGTGTGCAAGCCTTGCCCAAAGATCATCTCATAGAAAAGAATGTGTTCCTTATGACTGCATGAACGTTAGGTGCAGTCATCAGCAACATAAGAGAAATATTTTTTTGAGAAGTTAGACACTTTTTCAAGCTAAATCACAGTTACTTTCAGAAGTTGTGGCAGTTGCTGCCACTGCCTCACCTGTTCTAACTTGTTTTCTTGTGAAGTATTTGCCTATTCTGCCTCTGTCTTGAGGCATTTCTGCAGAGGTATGAGCAGTTCATACCTTCAGAACTAAGGCAATCTAGCTGAATGTTCTGAATTACGGGATGCTAGCATTGCGCATCCAATATTGCAAAAACATACACAGGGCTTTTAAAGATAGCATTATTGGAATGTTATTTGTGGCGTTCTAGAGACGAATTTATATTCTATTATGTGATTGAAATAGTCATGCCATTAATAAAACTTCTGCTCTTGAGGTGTCTGCGTTCATACAAAGTGTGCTTGAGGCCCTTCCATGATGGGGATGCTGCGCAAGGTTACAGGACATGCATGCTTTGTTTGTATTGCACATTTTATTTCTGTGTCACTTTAATAGTAGCAGTGAAATGACAGATGTGTTTCTGTAGAGACTGGGAATATCTGTCACTTAAAAGTGTGTTTTCCATCACAGTAACAGGCAAACATGCCTTAGATAATATGTGTATTAATCATGTTTAAAGATGTATGTCTATAGTCATCTTGCTATGTAGACAGTACTTGAGTAGCAGGAACAATAGACCAAGACCTGACTGTATTCATATCCCTTTTTTGTGTCTTCACATCTGGGAGGTATTAAAGAAAAGGTCTGCTGCACATCTTCCTGAAGCAGACCTGCTATCTCTTAAGTCCCAGAACATTTCTTGCCCGTAGCTAAAAAATCTTGTTGTGTGGTGGAAAAGAATCCCGGTGTCTCAGACCAACAAATGCTTGGTTCACTGCTAGTATCAAACTGCTCTGGATGTGCTGAACAGTGAAACCCACTGTTTTCATTTGATAGGCTATATATTTATTCCCGTGAGCCAACTTGTCTTGTTATTCTCACTACCTCTACCTCTCTTCCTCCTACTTTATCCCTTCCCCTGTTGTCCTTTTCCCCTACTCTAGCTTTCTCCTAACCTTTTTCTTTCCATTTATCACAATCGTTGGTATGTCAGAAGCTCTTTTGTATGCTGTATGTGTTCTCCATGGTTTTTGTTTTGATCTTTTGATTCAAGAGTTGACAGAGCAAATAGTGTATCCTTAGTATACAGAAATGGTACGGCTGTGCAGATGTTATCAAAATGTAAATAATGACCTGAATAATTATTCTTCTACTTCTTGTTGTCTAAAGGTCAGAAAGCTGTGATTCATTGTGAATGCATGGGACATCTCTCTGGATACTGATATTGTTGTGGTACAACGTATTCTAAATGCCACAGCCATGAATTAAATAAGCAATATAATAAGGAGCCCTATGAAACTAGGAGGGGCAATAATACATTGTTTGTGGTAGTCTTTATGCTGTTGGTATTCATAACAGAAGAATGTAGGGTAAGAAATGAAGCCGTTTTTATGTATAGTGAGGGAGATGTTATCTTGAACATTTCCAGGTAAAAATCCATGTCTGTGTCATACACAGTGAAAACGATAGGCTTAACAGGGTGGTATTCACCTGCTCTGCTTTAAAGTTTCAGTCACTGTATTTGTGTTGGTATTAGTTATCAAGGTGAAGGCACCTTCAGAAGACAATTTATGTGACTTACTGTAAATATTTGCAGGTGAATGAGATGGGTGGCGTTCTGTAAGGGCTTGTTTCTCTCCAATGGCAATAAACAGAGCTGAATGGTTACCTTCTATTATCTAACTTTAAGACACTGGAATCTAGGTGGTACTGGTGTCTTTTCCGATTACCTGATTTGCATGCACTTTTTGGAGAACGGACAAAATATTCAGGCCTGAGGCTAGTGGAGCATTTTGTGTTTGTTTTTTCTCCCTATACAATCTTACTCAATGTACACTGCTTCACAGCACAACGAAAATAAGGGCAATGAGGTCTACATGGAACAATCAACTGAGTGCCTGTCGGCACTAACAGATGTTCACTAGTGGCTCTGATTTTGATTTGCTTAGGATGCACTCCCCTGCTTTCTACATCTGTCTGTCCAACTACACTGCTGTACAACAGAGTACCTATAATAAGGGTAGGAGAAAGTGTTGTGTTTCTTAGTCTCAGTCACCTTTAGGGCACAGCCATGCTGTATTAGTGAACTTGTGATATATATGCATTTACTTATCTGTTCATCTCTATGTTAGTGTCACCATAGCACAAACGTGTTATCTGACAGAGTAGCAGGGTAGTCCAGTGTAGTGGTCTCCCAAGTGGGCTTTGCGCACCTCAGTAGGTACATAAGACAATGCACTGAGGTCCAGAAATGCTGGTTTTCATGGTACTATAAATTAATATAATTAATAATTATTTCATTGTTATCCCTTTTTTTTACATTTCTGTTTATAATATGGTTATTAATATGATAATAATACATTAGCACATGTATGTGCTCATAAAGAACTACATATTGGGGCAAGTGTTTGAAATTTCTATTGGTAGGAATGCAGGATCAGAGTTTGGGAACCACTAGTCTAGTGGATGGCAGCGTTTAAGCTTTGACGGCAAGATTTGGCAAAGGATGTCTGGCAGAGCCCTTCACTGTTCATAAAACTCTTTGATGGTTTCATGAAACAAAAGGCTTTTGCTCTGCTGATCTTATCTGATGTAAACACTGTTTATTTGAGGTAAGTACTATCTTGAGCAATGTGTTCTCAAGGTGGTGGTAGACCTGTCACCATTTAGTGAAAAACACAGTATGGCCTCTAATGGAGTCTAGAGAGAGCAGAAGGCAGGCATCTTAAAGTAGAGGTTTAAAATATATTTTAGAAAGCATGAATCATGAAGAAATGGATCTTGTTCAGAAGCTTGTTACGGAGTTTCAAAAGTAACAACGTAGTCCTCTTACTGGTAGAGTCGCCCATGGAAGAGACCAACTTGATTGGAAGGCTCCTTGTGCCTTTTTTTTTTCAGATGGGAAATCAGAATTGGATCCAAGTGTATTCTGCCTCTGGATTTTGTCATCTTAAGAAAGCAAGCTCACATATAATGCTTTATGAATTTCAGCTATATAAATCCTGATTATGAGCTGTGACAAATCTTTAGCTGCAAGTTTAGAAACTAGATCTGGTCATACTCAAAGAGTGTAGTAAAGACCCATAGGAAATGTTGTGTGTAGCTCTTGTCAAGAGATATGTCAAAATAGGTCAATGAAGCATCTTGAAAAAAGACTATGAACAGCACATTGGTGGTGTAGTGTGGTTAGTTGAAGCTGAACAATTTGCAAGTCTTCCTGCGTAGGAAGAATTGTCCTTTTTAGCTAGCAGCAGTGACTATCAGTCCCAGTTTCCTGGGATAGCTGTCAAGACCATGTTACATAAGTTTCCTCTCTTCTAGTGTGGGAAGAGGCTACATTTCTAGTAATGAGACATTGTACCTTCATACTGTTTGTCCAACCTGGTCATAATTTTTTTAGAGCAGCTTAGGACCTTTAAATGTGGCATTGCAGAACAGATTCGCAGTTCTGATCACTTGAATTTTCAAGTTAAGTCTGTCAAAGTGGTGGCACTAAATGTGTTTGAAAATCAGTTCCCAAAGATCCTTTATGTGCCAGATGTTTTTCTTTTTTTCCCTTTATAGTTTCTTAATTGAAGACTAGTTATGAGAGGACTGCTTTTCTGGTGCAGAGCAGTGGCTGTTTCATCAGTAGTCAACTATTTAAAGCTGTGCTGTGTCCATCTGACCCAGTAATCATTTTTCCAGGATGATGGACATACTTCTTGGGTTGTGCTTGGAAACCAAAACCATCTGCTAACCTTTCCTAAGATTACTGCTGCAAAAAATCTTCCAGCTCTGCCTTCAGATCTGCCCAAATTTCCTAATTCTGCTTTTCAAGACTTGAATGGGGATAGTCCTCTGGGAGAGTTGCAAGCTCTCCAGCAAGTATCTCCATTTTCATAATTTCATCATTTAAAAGATGTCACTTTAGGTAAAGGCACATTAAGTATGAGGGGACATAAGTTTAGTGCATCCTTTATAGTACTACAGTAGCAGTCTGGGCACATGCTTCTGCCCTAAATGGGATGCAAGTTGTCTCTGGAGTATGTAAGTGTCTGTCACAGAGAACTGGAAAATAATTTTTCTGTTAATGTGTCAGCTTATCTGATTGTGATTTGTCTGTGTCCCAGTTCCACAGATAACTAAATGATGTGTACAATCCAAGTCTGATCTTTTTATGTGAGGCTGTTTATCACACTGTTGTAACTCCTTTGCTTTTAGTGTTGTGATGGCTTGGTTTGCACTCAGATATTCACCCTGGACAATTGTCATCCTGAAGTGAGAAGTAGTCATGCTTCTGCTTTTGTACTGGAGAGCTCTAATAGCTTGAGTGAGAATTAACATTAAAAAAAAAAGGAGAGCACAGAGTGAGGTAGAAAGAATCTTAAAAATACAAAAAAAGTGCACATTAAAACAAGGAGTAGAAAATGCTATTTTTGTTGGAAGGTGTTTGGTGTGAACACTCAGTTGAAATGTTTATGGCTTTGGTTTGCAAGTGTGCTTGGGGAACTCATGTTTAATGCTAACAAAGTTAATCTGCATATGAAGAGTACTGCTTACAGAGAAGCAAGGGTAGACAGGGTTAATGTCATCTGAGAAGAGAATTGCATTATGACTTGCCAGTTCTGTTCTCTGTTCTGAGCCACTTCCACATCATGTAAAACCAAGAATGAACTTTGTGTTTATGTTCTTAAAACCTTCTTGAGTCAATCAAACCACTTCTTTTCTCAGGTTGTTTCATAAGTCTTGTCTTCTGTCTTTTCTTCTTGCAGTCTTGTCTTCTATCTTGTCTTCCGTGAGCTACTGTTTTGGTGTGTGGTTGTTTGTTTGTGGTTTGTTTGTTTGTTTTTAATAACAGTGCCCAAAGATATCAGTCAGCTTTGAGATTCTCACGTGTTGATACTGTTCCTGACCCAAGAATTCATATTCTACAGAAACAATGTGAATTACGCACAGTGGCTGGATTGGAGGAAAGTCAACAATGACAATGAACGTGGAAGAATATAGATCAAACCCTACGCATTTTAGTGGTTACGTTTTAGTTAATATGCAAAGATTAAAGTGTTGTGTATTTACTGAAGTTACAGAGGATTTTGTATAACTTCTGATTTCTAAGTAAGAGTGCCAGAGATGAAGGAACAGTTAATCCTCAGTAGCTGGTACCCTAATTCTCTGCTATTCAGAAATCTATGGGTCCCTGTGTGGCTTCCTTAACTTACTCTTGACTTAGTGCTGTGTCTGACATGACCTGTTGAGAAGGACAGTATCATATTGCATGCTTAATGGGGGCTGAACTCCTTCATTCATACTGGACTTGAACTTGTCTTGATGAGTAAGTTACTGGAGCAAACCCACTGTTTCTGTGGCAATTCAGGTGTCATTTGCTGCAAGTAGCTCTGCCATCTTCTGTTCCTTACTAAAGGAAATTCCTTTACTTTTTTTTCTTGGAAAGAATGAAAAAGTGGGAATTATGCACTTTTAATGTGATCTTTTTAATGTAAAACCAGTGAGATAATGTATCACAGAACTGTACTGGCAGATTCCTAGAGAATCTAGGAATTAAAGAGTGGGCAGGAAGAATGATTGAAAGTACCTAGGGAAAAATAATCCCAAACACCTTCAACAGGAAGAAGATTGATGGAAATCAATAATGCTGAAGAGCAGGTCTATGGGCAATAATAAACAATTAGATATAAGTTTGTTGTGAAATATGGCAGTAAAAAGCCAAAGCAGTTTAGAACTGCAGCATATTTAGAGGCATTACAGATAGAACAGAAGGTGATAATGCTCCTTTTTGAGAGCTGCTAACACTACAGCTGGAAAAAAATGCTACAGTGCGGGGCACATCAACTATAAATATGCTAAAAAAAATCAGGAAGGTGGCACAGATCTCAACTGCTGTGGTGAGGAACCTGAAACTACCTTGGGAAGGAACAGTAAAGACTAAAAATAATTTTTCATTAATGCAACTTGAAAAATGTGAATATGTGTTATTTGTAGTGGTGGCTATTTTTTCAACACCTGGAAATAATCACAGTATCACCAAGGTTGGAAGAGACCTCACAGATCATCAAGTCCAACCCTTCACCACAGAGCTCAAGGCTAGACCATGGCACCAAGTGCCACGTCCAACCTTGCCTTGAACAGCTCCTGGGACGGCGACTCCACCACCTCCCTGGGCAGCCCATTCCAGTGTCCAATGACTCTCTCAGTGAAGAATTTTCTCCTCACCTCAAGCCTAAACTTTCCCCGGCGCAGCCTGAGGCTGTGTCCTCTCGTTCTGGCGCTGGCCACCTGAGAGAAGAGAGCAACCTCCTCCTGGCTACAACCACCCCTCAGGTAGTTATAGACAGCAATAAGGTCACCCCTGAGCCTCCTCTTCTCCAGGCTAAGAGGAGGCTCTTAGCTTTATAGATAGTGAAAAAAAGTGATCAATATAACAACGTTTTTATTAAGATGAAGTTTTAATTTTTCATCATTTATTGGTTCTTTATGCTTCACTTTTGTGCATAAAACGTACAGTGTTACATGAACTGAAATTGCAATGCATAGTGTTTTTATTTGTTACATTACTATGTTGCAGTGGTTTTCTATTTGAGAAAAAGGACAGAATTCAATAGCAGAAGGGCAATACTTAGGTACTCTTGGGGAGGTAATACTGCCTTCAGGTACGCTCCCAAAAGGTAAGGGTCTTATGTGGCTTGTGTCACACTTGCCAGGGTAGAGTCAGTACCTTGAGTGCTGCTGGGCTGGTGGGAGAATAGGCATTTGAAGCACCTAAACCAGTTCTGAATGTCTATTTTATGTGACTAAACTCTATATAAAACATTTTAAAATCAATTAAATTTCTTCATACTGTTTTCTTTCTTAATATCTGTTTTTAGAGCAACTCACTTTCTAAAGAGCAGAAATGGTTTGCGGTCTTGGTAGAAACCCAGCAAAATCATAAAAAGATACAAAAAGTGAGAAAGGTAAAGAATGAAACAGAAACAAAGGTGATTTAGCTTGTCTAAGAATCAAGGAGATTTTCCCGATTGCTGCTAGGATAGCTTTCAAGAGCACCTGCTTTATTAGGGTATCAACCTCCGTCTAAGCTGTTTGACTGTTACATGGAAGAAATACTGGAATTAAATAGCTGTTGTCTGTTTCACTTGATAGTGCTATGACAAGCTCAGAGCATGCCAATCAAAGCAGAATTCAGATGTGGATTTGATACTGCTTTAATGTGACCAAGGGATCCTTAAATAGACCTGAGATAGGAATCTCCCACTGCTGGGCATGCACAGTGTGGTAATTGTAAATATGTAAGTACTTTTGAGCTCTCTGTACTTGGTGTACAAGTACTTTGTTTCTTGGTTGTTCTTGAGGCTATCAGGTACTTAATGTCTGTATTTCAAACTTAGATGGTGTAAGATAGTTTGGATCTTGCTTTAAGCAACAGAGAAGATGAGATTAGCCACTTCATCTACAATTGCCCTTGCCCTTTCACCTGTGATAAATATGCAACATCGTTCTATGTTTTTTCAGCAAACATTTCTGGGTAACTGGAAGTGGCAATTGTAGTCATATTGGGCTACCTGTAATAGCCTAATGTGCTGGAGGGAAGGACATTGTAATAGTGTTAACCAGGACCTTAGTAATGAAGACAAGAACCAAGAAGAGTATTTTATGAGCACAAAGACCAGATAACATACTTGTTTGAGACACGACATTTTATGAGCACAGAGACCAGTTAACATACTTGTTTGAGACATGGCAATACTTTTCACAGCATATCTGTCATATTGAGATATTTCTTTCCATTCCCTCTTCCCTCCCACCCCAGCTACCAGGTAAGATTGTCAATTTAAGAACGTAAGTTTTATGGAAAAGCCCTCCAAAAATGCTGGGTAGTGTGAATGAGGGATAAAAGTAGTCTGAAAGAGGGATGAATCACTGAGGAACAAATTATTTCCTCTCTCTCTGTCTGCATTTTATGTACACTTAAATTTGCTATGTTAGTGTAGTCTTGAATGTTTGGCCCTTTTTTCTTTAGAGGGAATTAAGATTGATAATGACTTTTGTTTGTTAGTCCTAAAATAAAGCTAGTAGATGAATACTAACAGTGTATAAACTTGTTTTCTTTGAAGTTTCAAGGCAAAATCATTATTATAGAAATTATTTGGACTAAATAGCGATCCAGACCATGTACTTTGTACCAAAGGAGTGGTATCTGTTATATATCTTCAGATATATAGCAGAAGAAACCAATACTCTTTCAGCTCAGCAAATGTTTCCATGGGTGAGGATTACAGAAAATGGATTAAAAGGTGATGAAAGGTGAAATGTCTTTATGGATTTTAATACATGAAATGCTATTAATAGAAGGAAGAAATCTTTAAATTGATTTAACAACAAAACCAAAACTGTCCTATTGTGTGATAAATTGTGGCAAATTGCACAACTGAAATGTGAAAATGTAGTGGATATTGTACCCAAACACACTTAAGTTTCATGTACAAGACAAATGGAAAAGCATGTGTTATGTCTTTGTTTTGTGATATGCGACATGAACTTTTTATGTATTCAGTATATATCAGGCTGTACAATATCAAAGGATGAATATTATGTGGGATGACTCTTACTTTCATGTACAGTCTGTTCATGTCAATGTAGCTACACCAGACTTAAGAGAGTTGTAGTGCAGCATAGAATTATTTAAGGTGCTGGTAGATCACTTAGCATCGTCAACTCCCACTAACATCATCTCAGGTTCAAGAAGTTTCTCAGCTTCAAGAACAACGGTAAAAAGCTAAGACTCTCTGGTCAGAATTACTATGATGAGTAAGGCTAAGAAGCTGTTGCATATATGGTTTTCCAATTTTAACCTCTCAGTCCTTTTCCGAACAAAAAAGCCAAAGTGTATTTGTTGAATAAATTCTTAATTTCCATATTTTTTACCCTTATTGAGGCAAGCACATTTGTAGGATCTCTGCATGTGCACACTTGTGGCTTTTGAACAGCATTTAAGCAATGTTTGTGGTTCTGCAGAACATGTAGAAGAGTATTAATCTGTTAAAACAGAAATCTGTAATGGGGAGAATTGTCAGGCAACCTGATTGTTTAATCTCTCTTCCTAAATCTAATTTAATAGCTTTCACTTGATGAAATGATCAAAGCAGTTTTCTGCAGTGCTGACAGTATTTTGATCAGGTTAATCATCTGGGATAGCACATGTTCTCAGACCCCCAAATGTGATTACTTAAGGTTTATTATCAAATTCCATAGAAATGATGCCTTTCTCTGTGTGTTTATGCATATAAGCACATACACATGGTACAAGCATTTGCAGATGATGTATTTCACCTTACTTAGTCAAGGTGCGGGACGCATCTTTTCAGTTGGCCTATGAAGTCTGTGAAAAGATTTGATGTCTTCTGGAAGGTGATTCAGTATGGATTGTCTAGCCTTGTTGATGGCAAGCCTCTTTGGTCACAAGTGGTGTTCCCCAGGGCTCAGTTCTGGGGACAGTCCTGTTTAAAATCTTTATTGATCTGGATAAGGAGCTCAAATGCACCCTTAGTATGTTTGCAGACATCACCAAGTTGGATGGAAGTGTCATCCTCTTGGTCTAGAGGGATCTAGACAGACTTGATTGATGGGCCAAGACCAGTTGTATGAGTGCTTAGTCCTGTACTTTGGCCACGACATCTCCCTAGACTGGGGAGGAGTGGCTGGGAAGTACTCAGCAGAGAGGGTATTGATTGATAACTGGCTGAACATGAACCAGTAATGTGCTCAGGTGGCAAAGAAGACCACTGTCATCATGGCCTGTGTCAGGAATAGTGTGGTCAGCAGGAGTAGGGAAGAAGATTGTGCCCCTATCCTTGGCACTGGTGAGGCCGCACATTGAATACTGTGCTCAGCTTTGGGGCCTTCACTACAAGAGGGACATTGAGTTGCTCAAGTATGTCCAGAGAAGGGCAACAAGCCCAGTAAAGGGCCCAGAGCATGTCTTCTGAGGGGCAGCTAAGAAAAATGGGATTGTTTAGCCTAGAGAAAAGGAGACTCAGGGGAAATGTCAGCACTCTCTACGACTACCTGCGAGGACGTTGTAGTGATGGGGGGGCGGGGTGCCAGTCTGTTCAACCAAGTAAAACTGATAGGATGAGAGAAAATGCCCTCAAGTTGCACCAAGTGAAATTTAGGTTGGATATTAGGAAGAAGTTACTTACTGAAAAAGTTATCAGGCATTATAATGACTTGGCGAGGGCAGTGGTGGAGTCCCCATCCATGGAGATATTTAGGAGTTGTGTAGATGTAGTGCTTGGGAGTACAGTTTAGTCAAGGACTTCTCAGTCTTAGGTTAACGATTGGACTCAATGTAGGCGATTCTGTGATGTGAGCCTTATGATGGTACACTAGAGAAGACCTATAACTGGAAGGACTGTAGCCTGCTTAGCTCATTCACTGAGTAATCTGGTGAAAGCTTCTTAAAATGGGCATGTTTCATTTGGTGAGAAACAGAGAAAAAGTGTGTTTCCTTGTCTACTGAAGTAAAAAAATTGTGACTGGGAGCCAGAGCTGGCTGGACAGGAAACTATTCAGGTTTACATGTAATGAAAAGGATAATAAAATAGTAAAATAAAACAAATGCTAGAATGTCCATGACATGTTGTACCTACTAAAAAAAAAAAAGGAGAAAATAGATGGATGCACTGAAACCACAGAAATTTTAAGACACTTAAATGCAAGGCAATACCTGAAAGAAAGATTATCCAATAAGGGGGATTTGGCTAGGGAAGCTAAAGCCATCATTAAGTATATAAATGAAGTATTCACTAGAACAGCAAAGACTTTCTATATTATTTCAGTATGTGTTAGTGAGAGCGATATTGAAACGGTGTGTTTGGTTTTGAGTCCTGCAGTTAAAATAATAATTCAGAGAGAGGAAAGAAAGAAAAGCTTCAAGAGCTGGAAACTATACCTTTTGATGGGAAACATAAGGCGCTCACTGCAGAGAGGTCAAGAGAAGGTCTGAACGAGTCTGTGTTTCTCTTCTCAGGAAGAGAAGATAGCCTTTGTACAACAAAAGATATTACAATATTCAGTAGCTAAAACTAGTGTTGTACAAATTCAGGGAGAAAAAAAATGTTGCTTACCAGTAGCATTATCTAAAGTATGAAAAGTTTAGAAGTTCAAGAGAGACAGGGATCTGCTGGAGAGAGTCTAGTGGAGAGCTACGTGGATGAATGTGGACTTGAACATTTCTTCTTGGAAGACTGTTTCTTCTTGAAACTGTTTAGTCTTGAGAAGAAAAGGCCGAGAGGGGGTCTTATCAATGTCTATAAATACCTGAGGGGTGGGTGCCAAGATCAAGGTGGTAGTCTCTAGTGATAGGACAAGGAATAATGGGTACAAGGTAGAACACAGGAGGTTCCACCTCAACACAGGGAGACCCTCTTTATGGTAATGGTGTCAGAGCACTGGAACAGACTGCTGAGAGAGGTTGCAGAGTTTCCTTCTCTGGAGGCTTTCAGAACCTGCCTGGATGTATTCCTGTGTGGCTTGCCCTAAGCGGTCCTGCTTTGGCAGGGATATTGGACTCGGTGATCTCTGGAGATCCCTTCCAACCCCTAACATTCTGTTATTCTGTGATGTAAGATAGTTCCTCTGCCAAATGCTGTCAGACAAGTCTGGAGGTCTTTCTAGCTGGATGTTTCAGAGCACTATTGATGTGGTAGCTGTTGAGCAAAGAGATTATCTTTTTCAGCTGGGAATTCAGAAACTAGGAAGCAAAATAGAATTCATCACTCCAAAGTAAAGATGTGCATTTGAATTAGAAACTTCAGGGTGATGTGTAAGTTATACTGTGCAGGAGATAATAGGAAGTATTAGTAGTAAGTTCTAGATTTATTTTTTTATTTAAGATATATTGAAATACAGTTCACAATGGGAACTCAATGAAAACAGTAATATAAACCTTTTCTTCTGACAAAACATCCAACTCTGGCTGCTGAAAGGGGACAGTGATCAGAAATGAAAGAAAAATGTTCTGATCATGTAAGCTCTCTAAATAAAGCATACATTGTTAGGGCTTCTTTACCAAATCCTCCTTGACGGAATACAAGCAGAGCTCTGATATAACAGGTGGATCATTACTTCCAGAGCTTTTCTGTAATCTTTTAAATAGTGTTCACTATACACCTAACAACAGAAATGTGTCTGGCTCAAAATAAATCTTGAAGTCCTTCTTCACTAGAGAGGTTTCTGTTTATCTTGAAGTGGAGAAACAGCAGTTTTTGAAAACTTCTATTGGGGCTTATTTCTTTTTAAGTTTTCATCACTTTTCAGCAAGAGCATGGTAGAGTTGATGCTCTTAGAAAGCTGGCAGCAGTGGGCACTCCCCCCCACAGGTTCATGGTTGGAAGGCTGTCCTTGGTTTATCTGATGGCAGATGAAGGTTGAAGTAGCCATGGAGTATCAGTGCCCTATTTCTTGCATAATTTATAGAAAAAGTAGTAGACTAATCACTGAAGCTTGTCACCTTTTAAAGTGACGGCTGCAGTTGTATTTAGGAGCTCTGTTCTCAGGTTTGATTTTAATGGGGTTTTTGTTTCACATAGATGCTGATTTGTTTAAACCTGTTGAGGATGAGATGGTTCTAGGCAAAAGCAGAAAGGGACCTCTAAGCAGGAGGCATCTTTAATGCTGCAGAAGTAGCTGCAGAGGTAAAAGACACCATGTGTGGTATGGCTGTTACCTGGTTTAGGTTTAAGAATAGATTTCAGTTGTGACACCAAAATGCGGATTATATCATGCCATTATGGTTAGAGTAGGCAAAGCAGTGGGATGTATGACATAAAAAACACATATTGAGAATAAGATGATCATGTAGATGTTCTGGCTTTTTTTCCTGTTTCTCTCTAGATAAGTAAGTTTTAATAGGAACTGGGAAACTCATGGAAAAATCTACAAGAAGTTCTGGGAAGCAGTGTATTTTAACTGATGCAGTGCAGAGCTAACAATAAAGAGCATGTGATTGACTTTTTTAGTGTGACAGAATTACATATGCCACATCATTCACAAACTCAGGGCCTGAGCCGTGTGGAAAACATCAGACTTTTTGTTGTAGTTTTTGAAATTCCACTGCTTCTCATCGTTTTGCCCACCGTGACACTGAACGTTATCAAAAGCATCCAATCTTATTAGGTCTATTACTTGTATGGGCTTTATTGATCAAATGTCTATGGGAGTAAACACAGTCAGTTAAGGAGGACAATGAATCACTTACTTGATGTCCCAAGATGCTAATTTCTTCCTGGAATATCTGCCACCACTATTCAGTTACCATTAAGAGCTCAGAGTGCTGTTTCTATTCATAACATCCACACTATCTGATGGATAGGGCAATAACATGGGGCACCTCTGTGCAAAATATGAATGTGGCTTGACATGAAATTAGTGGTATAATTGCTTTCTAGTGATTTAATGTCTATTCAGGAAAATTGGAACCATGAAATGCTGCTTTAATATGCTGAAAGGTATTAACCATCCGGACACTAAGGTATAGTATTTGGCTACATACTGTGTCATCAGAATCCATCCTGGCCATACTAAATGAAAGGAGAGAAAAAAGGCAGAAGCTGGAAAAGGAAATAATTGCCCAATAGAGTAATATTAAGTGAGAATAATGTAATTACAGAATGAATATGCTTTGAGGATGCTGCTAAGCCAGGCTTTCACTGCACATAATATCTGTGCTTACAGGCACAATGAATGAATTGGTGACATGACTTCCTGTATGAATGTTAATGAAGGCATAATCAGATTAATTGTCTAGAGCCTATGGAGTTTCTGTCCTAGCTCCTCAAATAGAGATCTGCAGAGCCGTGCAGGATGTGTTTACATGTACAGGTTTGGACAGTTGTGCTTCTGTCCCATCTGTGCTCTCAGACAGCTGGGTGCAAGCCAGCAGCACGTGTTGTCATAGTTTTAATCCTGAAATAATAAACCAGGTAACATGGAGCTGGCTTATATCCAGCCAGCTCAGTTCCCAAGTGAACAAGTAGTGGCATCTGCTTACGTGGATATTCTTGTACAGTCACACAGGATTTTGTGCAATCTTGCATTCCCAGGATGCCTGTATTTGTTACTACCTTTGTTTTTTCCATCTGTTGTAGACTTTAGGAAGCAAAGGTAGGGCTGGAAGATGAACGAAAAATCACTGGTACTGTGATGACAGTAACTCAGCTAATCCTGAACTTTTTATGTTGTACTTGGTATGGTGCATTTTATTTCAACAGCAGCTCTTTATCATATTTCCTGTCTCTTAGTGGAGAAGAAGGAGGTTATCTTGAATTGTCAAGGAGCAACATATCTAGCTGAAATTATTTCAATAGATGTTCTTGAGGATGACTCTTGAAGATGTACATACAAAGACTGCATCTTTTTTTCTTTTTAAAAGTGGCCTGTTGGTAGTTTTTTTTTTTTCAATGGAAGCTGATAGAATTGGTGATGAATAAAGAGGCAGCTTAATTGAGACACATAACATAACTGCTTGCTTCTTTTCTAATGTGTGCATACACAGGTTTTCCTCAACCTTCTCGAAACTCTGACCTCCTGTGAGAAATTGCATCCTTCAATGTTGTGTATTTCATGACTGGGCCTAATGTCCTCAAAGTGTTCTCAGCATAAGAAAAAGGATTTTTAAAGGGAATAAGAGAATGAAAATAAGCAGACACTTAACACTGGAGTATGTAACGTAGCTTACAATCTGCTCTGCATGCATATCCATGAAGATAAATAGTCATCCTAAGAGCAGCAAAGTAGATGAAAACCTTCTGCACATTTACTGCTTGGCCTACTGTCCCAAATAGGAGAGAGTAGGCTAGAGCAGTGGAGTGATGCAGTGCCATCTTGCATGGACCCTTATCTGGAGGCTGAACTAGGACTGATATGAAAATGGTGAAGTTTCAGGCCAGGCTTATAAATGAAGGCAAATTAAAGGGATTTGGTTCATTAAATTCAGAACTGTAAAGAGTGAGATCAGAGAAATAGCTAAAAATCATGATGGGTTCAGCTGAGCCTGGAAGAGTCTTCACCTTGGTCTAAGCTTATAGTAAAAGAATTAGTGGACATTCAGTGAAACTTTTTTGTAACAAGTTTAGTATAAATACTTTTGGAAAAGTTGGTGGGTTGTTTGTTTTTTTTTTTCTTGTAATTTCAATGGCAAAATTTGATCAAATAATTTTAATGGAATTTCAATGGAAAGGAGTTTCTTCTGTGAAGAACTATGGTAGAGGCAATTGAACCAAAATTAGTTTTGGAATAATTAAGCAAAACTAGGTGATGGGGCAAAGCCTTCTGGATGGATGGTTATTCATAAGAACAATAAAAAAAAGACTCTAATGAAAAAAATCACATGATTGGTCTGGCTTAGTAGTTTCCTTTCTCATATAATGGACTATATATTTCTAGGTGTTGGCATAATGGTTAATGAGGCAGCACTTTTTTTTCCTCTTTTTTTTTCTCTGTAGTCAAATGCAAATACAGAGTATGGCTTTAGAATTTCATGATTTTCCACTATGAGCAGAACTAAAGGTTTCATTCCAGAGGCAAGAAGGATTAATAAAACTACAGAGGGCCTCAGAAGCCTACTGATGCATATAATTAGTGTGAATGCTGTGATACTTAGAGACTTGCTGCATTGGATTGTCAACATTTAAATACTTTATTTTTTGTGAAATATACCAACACAATACCTAAATTTCTTTTGTTCAGATATAAAGCTGGTTTCTGTCCACTTAAACTGTGTACTGTGTTGGTTTTAGGCAGGTGAATATATCAAAATACCATCAGAATTTGGATTCCTTTAGAAATCCAAATAATGTGTGTTTCAAGGTATTGAAGGGTTTTGAGTAATGATGGAACTCTGAACAGCAAACATCAAAATAGAAAGAAAGGTCACTGCTAGTTTCAAATTAGTATTTTAAACATTCATAAAACTATTTCCGAGTTGCATTTGGGACAGAATTAATAGAGTAAATTGACAAATGGAGGTCTTTTAGATTTGTCTTTGCAATAGTGATCAACTAATTCCGCTTCTGCAGGATTCATAAATTTTATATATATGGCATAATTAACCCAGCCAAAAGCAGAGATGTGAATTATCTTCAGAAAACCTTTATAGCTAAGGAAGGAATCCTTTTCAAATGATCTTGTTATTTTACAATAACGTTCTCTAAATTGCAAATCATTTAAGAAATTCAAATTAAAGGATATAATTGACATTTATAAAGGGTGTATCATTTGTACAGAGGTAGACCAGGCTTCTAGGGTGTTTTAACAATTTCTTTGTACCTTTATATCCTTTGATAGGTGCCAGTGATCAATTACATGAGAGATTGAAGTTGTAACTCTAATGCTGGTTCTTAACATGGAGCTCTAATTAGCCCAGTTTTCAGATGCAGAAGCCTTATGAGCTGAAGAACCATTCACATTGGTCTTTTTGTAACGTGTTTCTACACTAATATTACTAGACAAAAAGTTCAGCCAGGCACAGTCATCTTTTTTGAAGTGCTGGGCACAACAGAATCATACAATCATAGAATTGTTCTGGTTGGAAGAGACCTCCAAAATCTTCAAGTCTAACCACCAATGTGAGACCACCATGGCTGTTAAACCATGTCCCAAAGCTCCATGTCCACACATACAATATGTCTGTTAAAATTTAGTTTGTATGTAAACATTGACAGTTGCTCTACTGGGACTTGTAAAAGAGCATTGAAGAGGTAAGCATTTGCTTGCTGTTTGTGTCCTGCAAATTATATGTCCATTATATGTCTATACTTCACTGGTGGTGTGTTATTTTTCCTTCTGCAGCAGACCAATTTGGATAATCTCTTTTCTACACTTTTTTTCCTGTCCTTCTGTGTGACAATTTTTTTCAAATGGTTTCATGGATTATATTTGTTTGTGTTGTCTCATACTTATCCCCCTTGTTAATAAAACTTTTATTGTTGGTTCCATAAGCCTGGAGTAAAGGCTTCACATGATAATACAAATGAGACAATGGTCTCCCCCCCCACCCCCCCCCGAACTCTTCAGAATTCAGATAGGGAGATTTTCTTCCCTCACGTAAAATTAATTTTGGGTCCATGTGAAAACTTTTCCATGAAGTTCTGTTATTAATTTTTATTTTTTTTTCTCTGATGTTATTCTTTGGAATTTATGACATTCATTGAAAATTCATTTTTAAAGCTGGCTTGACTTCAAACCCTCATTCCTTAGCACTGTTATTTCTGACAGCATTGCACAGTTGGAGCTAGGAGGAGGCAGTAGATACATATTTCATGTGTTTTCTGTCATAGCTTGAGAAAATCTGAAAGCTGTTGTCAGAAGACAGAAGTACTACAAGACTCAGGTTAACATACTAACTCACCCTAAGGCATCTCAATTAAGTTAGTGCCCCCATTATGAAAGTCTTTGCCAATGAGTGTTGCCGGACTTAAATGTGTTGAAGTGGGAGACATTCTGATTAAGCAGTTCTCCTGAGTGTGTATCCTAATTAAATAGTGCATCTAATAATAGATGTTGCAACAGGTCACTAGCTGGATGACAAGTTAGTCCTGCTGGGCAAGAATCTTCAAATTCGTTGTATTCCTTTATTATGAATGACAAAACGCAGGAAAAAAACAAAATCAAATGAATCCTGAATTCTTGGGAAATGTTCTAATTGCTTTATTTGGTTTAATGCATTCACAGAACATTTAAAATTAGAGAGATGCTTCCAAATTTGCAATTATGTCATTGATTAGTAACAGCAGTTTTAGTCAAGCAAGTTAGTAACTCAATAATAGACATAGTTGTCAATAGGTGGGTAGAGAGGATTGATTTTACTGATATTGCAAGTTGGAAAATGATGAATAGGTGGCATGGAGCAGGTAGTAAGATCTTGCTTTCATATAATTATAGAATTACAAAGTGAAATTTCATGAAAGCATTGGATGTGCATAAGATTTCCTTGTATTTTGCTCTGTTCTGCAACTTCCACTGCATGTCACGACTCTGTTATTACCATCTCTTGAGCAGTAAAGGAGAGGAGGATTCAGATGCTACCAGGAGGCTAAGAGCAGTTGGGAGCAACATGAGTCCCAGTGGTCCGGGGAGATGTTTCTAAGGGGTCAACAGGGATTGTGCAGAGCTCCCTGTCCCTTCCTTTTCTAATGAGCAGGTGTAAGTCAAACCTGACATCAGAGACCTGTTTGTTGGAAGAGTCGTTTAAAAACTTTTTTTCCCCACCCTATACTGCTTTACCTGGTTGCTTTGAATTTTCTCTGTGTAAGGTTAATTCTTGTAGGTGTAAATTCTAATGATCCTGGCCTTTTGCAATCTGAGAGACTTACAGTCTTTTTTATATAATCCTGCTATATGAAGAAATTCCTGGCAGTTCCATCTAAGACTGTGTCATGAGGTGGGAAAGAGAGATATCTCTTCATGTTCCCAAAACTCATGCTCAGAACTGTTGTCTGGAAAACAAGGAAGTAGAAACTGGAGGAAAGGGGGAGAGAGAAGTTGTAAAAGCATTTCAAACACAGAGTGGTAATGGAAAGAAATGAAAAACAAAGTAAATATTGTTTTGAAAAAAAAAAATCCAACAAAACCCAAACAAATGTCAAATTATAGCAAAAGTGAGTGATGAGCAGTGGTAAAAAGTGTCTCCAGATTAAGCATCCATCTTGTGAGCATTAGAAATTAAAGGACTCTCAACTGTAAAACACTTTGGTGAAGGAACTCACCTACCTTCTCCTTGAGCTGCTTGCCATTGTTAGCAGAAGGTAGAGAAAGAGCAGTTTCTTTGCTCAACTACATCTTTATATATAAATATATATATAAAATATATAGAGATATATAAACATGTATTTTTTTTAGAATTCCAGAAGTGCCTATTCTTCTTAATGCTGTTTGTGCTTCTGATAACCTTCTGCTTGTTTAAAAAACTATGGAATTATTCTACTTTTAGTGTATTTTTCTTCAATATTATTTTTCAAGTTTAAGAAGGGAATGTAGAGATCTTAATTTGTTGTAAAGAAATCTTATCAATGTGTTCAGAACAAAGATTTCAATTTATCAATGTATATTGTAGATATATATTAGATATATAATAAAAAGGATGTTTCTAAATCATATTTAATAACTAGTTGCGAAAGGGAGACTGAAATGTAAGAATCAAGAAGGGAAGACTATTTCATATATAGTTTGCAATGTTGACAGCTATGTAGTAAGACCTTTGATTTTTACCATTTTGTCAACTTGTGTGTGCTTTTCTCAAGATAATACTTAATCTCTTTTGTGTGGATTTATGGGTCTGTTTCAAGAATTGCCCCTTGCAATATTGGTAGCAAATGTTCTGGCCTTCTGGCCCTTGAGAATTCAAGTTGTATCCTTTCATGAACTGAAGAAACATTGTTGGCTTGCAGAATTTTTATCTTGCTGATCAGAAAAATTTCAGAATTGAAGAGTTTTTAAAAAAATTTCTGTCATTAGACACAATTGTTATTAGACATATATGTCATTAGGCATAATTGTCATTTCTCCCTTGTCATTTTCAGATGGTAAGGAAGATTGAGAAGAAGCAATATTCTAAGCATGAGCTTTGTGAAAATTGGCCCTTATATGTGCAGTTTTAAATGTAAACATGCTGCACTTTTCACCTTTTGTGTCATGTATAGTTATTATGTGCCTAACTAGTTAGAGAAAAATTGATCTTAGACAAAAATATATAATACTTCTATACTATACGAGGTGCCTTCGTATGTTAACATTAGGTTCCAATGTCTTGCTTCTGTTGTTTTAAAGAGTGATTTAGATGCAGAGTCCAGTCTAAGATTTTAATTCAAGTTTTTGTTTTGGATTGAGTTCACATGTTGCCATCTTCCAGTGCTCAGAGTAAGTATTATGTAGCTGGTAAATAGAAGCGTTTAGTTCATGTTCACAATTTTATTTGAGGCCTGTGCTCTTTGCCTCATTTTAGGTGTCCTTGCTTATCTACATATAAGAGAGGGAGAAAGAGGAATTTTATGAGATTTTGTGAGATGTCTGTGGGCAAAGTCAGTCATTCGTATATTGACAGTGAAAGAGACAAGAATGCTCAGGGTCACAATGCAGGTATTCACTTTGTTACGTGTTTAAAGTTAGAATGGATGATCTTTGGCACTATGGAAACATGAGTGTTTAGTATGCATAATTTCAAATGTGTGGAAGAGAAGAAATCAAGACTGAAGTAAAAGGATACATGATGGATATATTTACATATTTTATTGGCTTGAAGATGAATAAGCAAATTGCCCAGCATTTGGTGAAACACACCGTAGATTTAATGGAAAATAATTTTTTAGTTAGTTACACAGCTGGAATAAGAATGTGGTACTTGAAGTGCTGATACATAGAGTAATTGCTTATTCAGTTCACTTACTGTTGAATTTCATTCCTTTTAATTAGTTGAGCTTTACATATCTAGCTCTTTTATGAACTAGAATTGTCAGACTGTTTATATTTCTTTCACATGTATCTTGAATGTGACCTATTGTACTGCTGTTTAGCAAAGCAGGGCAGAAAAGCTACTGAGTTTTCGTTATTTCTTTTCATTTACTCTTTTACAGGGTAAGATAAAGAAAGCTGGGAATGATATTCAAGGAGATACATTTTTAGCTGACAGAGGGAATTTCCTGCTCTGTCCTGATAATTGTATGCGTCATATGTGTTGGGAAACCACCCTGTGTGGTGGGAAACAGGGTGATTCTGGCACTGTTAAGTTAGGTCCTCTACTGGGAACTACATTCTATGTGAAAATAGATGAAAATGCAATTGAAAAAGTAGGGGTTAAAATCTATTAAAATATTTTTCTGACACGTGAGTCTGTGGGTGTAGTGAGCAATTAGGCTGAGAAAATTGAAAGGATAAGGCACTGCATAGATTTTTATTACCCTTTTAGCCTGAAGAGATCAGCAGGAAATTTTCTTGTGTGCTTTTCTTTTTCCCTAAAAGGACAGAATTTGAGTCTCAGTGCAGAACATACTGTAGTGATGAGGCATTCCCGGAGACACTCTTAATTTAAGTGTTACTGGTTTGAGAATCAACAGAACATTTATTAGAATATCTAAAGTGGTCAAATTAAATTTAAATCTTTGATCAACCCGTCTTTAATCTGATAATGTCTCTAATAAAACCTCTAGCATTTTAATGCAGGCCTCTGTAATTATTGAGTACTAGAGCATTATACTGATCTTTTCTACACAGCTTTGAAGAATGGAAATCTTGCTTCTTTTGTAGCTGTCATCAGAGAACTTTTGTTAGCTTACTTGTCTCTGTAAAGCAGAGACTTCTGGACTACTCTGTAGCCTGAAAAATAGAGCTAGAATTCAATAATGACATTTTAAAAAAAATAGTAGTGACTAGAAGGAATTATTCTATGCCAGAGAATTCTTGGTTAAATACTCTAAAAGAAAGGGAATATGGGAGAGGATCACAATTTCTTTGACAATGGACATCTTATCTGTGTGAGAAAAATGTTGCAAAATGGTTTTTTTTTAAACAAAAGTGTCATACCAAAGTGGATTCCACTAGTGGAGAAAAGGGGCACAAGCACCTTTCCCTGCTCCTAAGGAAGCCTGAGCATGCATCCTCTTTCAGCTGTGGCTAGGCCAGCTGCTTGGGTCACTCTTCTCTCTTATTGCCTCATGTAACAGAGTCAGGTGCTTATGATACTGTGTCCTGATCATAGTGAACTCGGAATGAGCTGGGCTAGTGTAAGTAATGCAAACAGTAGTTCATTATTACCTCAGTTAGGACTACAGAAGCTTTTGCAGCCTAGATCATGCATTTGGATTGGGTTATTGTTATTATTGTGTTGGTGCAGAAATAGCTGCTATGGCAGGTCAGAAAAGGCAGTGGAGGTGCAAGGAATATTCATGGGGATGACTGCCATGCTACTGTGGTGCTTATGGCTCCCTGGAACATTCAGATTTCTTGTGATTAGTTGCCTTCTGCCAGATATGTGTATGCTGTCAAGGTTCTTGTCATATTAGGTGATAGGTTGGACTGGATGATCTTGGAGGTCTCTTCCAACCTAGTTGATTCTGTGATTACTTTTCAAATGTTTCTGACATCAAAATGCGTAGCTAATGGCTTGAAGACAATCACCAGAAAAAAATGAAGCTGTGAATAGAAGAGACATGTCTAAGTTGCTTTGGTATAAGTCAGTGTCATTTTCAGTAGTATTTTAATGAGATCTGGCTATTATGAATGACTATAATATTGAAGAATGTTGTGTTATGTGAGTATAAAGCAAGTCACACCAGAAATGATACTACTTTTCACCTGAGTCACTTCTATAAGTTTCTAAATCCCAACCATGAAGGAAGAGTAACAGGTGAATTTCTTATCAATTGTAGTGTTAGTTATAGCTGATACTAATTTTTTGTTACCCTTCCTTCCCCCACACTTTGCTTTATAAGCATCAGTTCCTCAGAGGTGTGCTTTCTGTTAATAGGTGTTGAAAACATGAAGTAGTCTCTAGAAATTAATGCAGATACCCATTTAGAGGATAGCATAACCTTTTTTTTGTCCTGTTTTGGCCTTGGTATTTTCTGTCTCTTGCACATTCTAGAGTGAGTAAACCAGAAAGGACTGCAGGAAGATTTTAGTAGTTAGTGTCACCCACAACAAGATTAGCAAGAGCTGTAACAGTTCAAGGTAGAATTTTTGTTTATGCTGTTAGGTGCCTCTAATGACAGGCATAACACAGCATGCTCAGGCATACTGTTTTAGCTGCCATGGTTCTATGGATGCTTTTCATTTCTCTAACCTGGATCTTCCTTGTTGTAATTTAATCTCATTGCTTTGTTGCCCTTTATACTGTAGATGTAAAGAATGTATCCATGTCTCTTGTTTAAGATATTTTGTACATTACATTTCTTCTTTTTACTTATTATTGTGGATTAGCAGATAGTTATACTTAAAAAGCTTACACCTAATTTGACTTGGAGGATTGTTGACTTAAATACAAGAAGAAAAGTATAGTAGACAAGATATCTGCTGAAACCAGGAGCCTTACATGGCCGTTTAGTGATAAGAAATGCCAGTGGAAATGTAAGATACTGCTGTCTGCCAGAAGCCTGCATGATAACAAAAGCTATTAAAAGTATCTTGCACTGAGCCCAAGTAGTTTGCTGGAAACAATAGAGAATCAGTACAACCGTAAGAGCATTCGGACGTTTTTTGGTCTTTGTGATTATTACAACAGCTAAGTATGTGGACTAAGTAGCTGATGCTAAGGTGACAAAACCAGATGCGATGTGCCACTATTGTTTATAAATTAGTATACCTGAACTTGATTATTGTTGATCTTGATAAATTGTACTACTACCATACACACTGAGTTCTCTTCCATTCAAATCAACATGAAAAACTTGTCCATTTTGATGGAAGGATAGCTGAGATTTTTGACATTGGTGTTATACAAACTATTTTGTAGTTATTTGTAAAGTATCAGTAACAGAATTTCCTTGGATTGCTTCTCGGTTGTTTGTAGGCTGTAGAACATGTAAGGGGCAACCTTTTAACTGTCAGTGTCTGAAAGAAGCTTTAAAGAAGCAACAGTTGGTAGCACAGGACAGACTGCATATGGCTTCCAAGAGATGCCTTCACTTGCAATTGCGGTGTTAAAACAAACTTGGTAAGGCTTCTTATCACAATTTGGCGTGCAGAGTGAAGCTTCTTTTACCAGTAATGAGTAAAAGTAACTAGCTTATAGATTGGGAAAGGGTTGGTTTCTGCCACTCTTGCTCTGGGTGTGATATTCCCAGGCAGCACCATGACTCTCACAGATGTATTTGAAGAAAAAAAGTTCACTGATGGAATTGTATCATTAGCAGACCTCTTTTTTATTAGTGGTGTGGCTGGTTGGTTTGTTTTTTTTTTTTTCTTTTTGATAGAGAAATCTACGGTCCCGTTCTGCGGAGCTGTTGTGAAGGTGACATGCTGTTTATTAGAAACATTGGTCTATTTCTATATCCTAGATTAGTAACCTTGCAAACTGCTATTAGAAGTACTTTTTATAGGTCTACCATGCAGCTTCACAGTAGTTTTCCTGAGAAAAGCTGGAAGTAGTTTGTGGAGATACTTCTTGCACTGTTTTTGGCTTTTCTGCTGATGTGACATGGTGCTTTGATGTCCCTTGCTACCTAACAATACGTCATTTGCGGTGACTTGACCGTGCACAGAAAATAAGGAAGTTTGCAATTGTTGTGTATATTTGATGAAAAGTTTGCACTGGGGCAACTCATTCTGTTTGTCATGATTCCCATTAAGCTGAAATGCTCCATACAGCTGTGCTGGCAACACTTCAAACAAGGGAGACTCAGACCTCTGTGGTTTCAAACAAAATAATGAATATTTGCTGATAATATAATACTGAAAGGTTGTGTAACCTTCGTTAGCAGGTTTTCAGCATGTGTTTCAAGGAGGAAAAAAAATATCCTGAATGAATGTGCAAAAATGTCACTGATTATGATACCTGTGTGGGTGCTTTCGCTCTCACCTTGGGAAAGGTGATAAAGCCGGTAGCTATTAGCAGTGTGGGAATCTTTCTGCTTTGCAACTCTGTTTTAATACAGTACTGACAAATGCATTCAACATATTTTCATGCTGTCCTATATTTAGTGATTCTCTGTAGTATTTGGAGCCAGTAGCTGTGTGCCTTTAGATATGCTTTGCAGAAGAAGAAGAAAATATGAAAGTAGGGAAGAGAACATCCTTTTAAAATAGAATTTAATGGAACCAAAATAATCAATGCCATTCAGTAGAGCAAATAAAAGTGATGCAATACAGGAAGATTTTTTTAGGTTTTGTTTTTTTTTTTTTTTTGTGTTTTGCCTTTTTAATTGAAATAAATTAACAACTAAGCACTATATAAAGCCTTCCTGCACATGCCAGAGGGCTTTCAGTGTTCTGTCACAATGAATCATCATGTTCTAAGATACCACTATGTCAGGCAACCTTTGCTGTTCTGCGATAGTGTTGATTCATCAGTGAGATAGGAAGCCAACCAGTAGGGTACCGTTAACATATAAAGAAACTAGTTTCGGGGTGCAGTGCTACCTTGATTATATGAGTGTGGCAGAATGACTTGGCATTCTAAATGTGAGGGCTAAGAAGTTGCACAGTGCTGCCAATCCAGTCTGTCACCTTCACTGACATTGTAGCATTCAACTATATGGAGACTGCACATTCAAAAAGATGTAATAAACTAATTATTTCAAGAGTCTGGGCCTTTTTGTGGATTAGTAATAGTGAAGTGTGACTCCAAGGAATGACAAACAGTGTTCATGTGGTCTACATGTTTTTTTAAATGTATAACTCAATGATGTTAAAAGAATAGACAAGTTGAAAGGCATAGAGACTTTTCTAGCAGTTTAATTAATGCTATCCCACAGCAAAGAATCTGTTTGTAGATCAGTATGTGAACTGTGGCCTTATGATTCAGTAATGTAAGAGTATGTGCATGTCAAAATAAGATAATCTCTGTGCTCAATATTGGGCACTTTTTAATTAATATCCCCATTATGTGACATGTAGAGCAGGACTTGGTTTTATCTGTCTTAAGCAGCATTTGCATAGGATGATTTAGTTTAATTACCGTAATCTGTGTTATTAATGGGAATTTTATGTAAATAAGGAAGTGAGATGTATATGCAGCAGAGAAAAAAAATGTATATTTTTTAATGAATGATGGGATTAAGATTGAGTTGCTATGTTTGCATTCCTTCAGCATTTACTCTCAAAAATGCTGTGTATCCATATGGGGAATTCAAGCCAATCGCTGTAATTAATACTGTGATCAATATAGAGGTGTGTGTTGGATATGGTAGCCTATAATGAGGCCAGTAAATTACATGATAGAATACCCTGAAAACAAAATCAGAGATAGTTTTATATCTTCCTTGCATGAGTAGTGTTGTGCCTTTATTTTCTCTGACATTGACTTAGCTGGTTAAGCAAGATAGAAACTTTGCTGTTTTCCATTACACAGCACAGCTGTTCAAAGGACCACACTGTCTCCTGTTAAAAATCATGTGTGCTTCCAAAACATTAAATAAAGCTGATAAATAAACATGGGCATTCCCAATCACCCTTTCAGATCAGACATGCATAGAAAGAAGCAGATGTATACAGCTGCAGCATTTGCCAAGTTGATCAAAAGCGCAGAAAGGGGCAGTCCTTTCTGGAAACTCTGATGGCAGCTGCGTCACAAAATACCTGTTAATTTAGTTAAAACCCATTTGGGCTTCAAATCATTTTGGTGGATTTTAAGAGTTTGTACATAACCTCTTATTGGACTTCACCACTGTAAACTTTCATGTTCTATAATATTTGTTTTTTTTTGTGGAGGACTCAGTAGCTGGACTACCTTTCCAGTAGGAATGACCGCTTCTTGAAAAATTGAGCTCCATGAAAATGTTATTTCAGTACAGCTATTTGCTGTAAAAGTGACGGAAAGTAAATTTTACCCAGCAGATGCTCTGTCTGCTCATAGTAGACAAATAATCATCTTCAACCCCAAATTTAGATTTAAAATATCTAAACTTCTTGATAACTAGACATATTGTGTTTATCTGTCTAGTCCCAGCTTCTGTCATTACTGTAAGTATTTCAGATAAAAAGAAGCATGTGCTTTCCATGTAAATAAGAGATTAATGGTGGGTTTAGAGTACTGAAGATCTTCAGTTTGTAATAGCAGTTAAAGGGCTCCTGCAATTTGACTTCTTAATATAGCTTTTCCTCTCTCTCTTGTTCTGTCATTTCCTCCCCTTACAAATTGAGCACAAGCATCTATGACTTGTACCCAGCTAAGTGCTCTTCTTCAGATACACTTGTAATGAATGTAGTTTTTCTAGAAAAGATTAGTCTCAGCATATGGCTTGGATATGAGTTCCTTCCCATCATATTTAGCAGTCTTCGTGTTCTTTTTTTTTCTTTTCGTTGAATCTAAGTGTTGTTTTCTTCTAAGGAATGCTTTCTTCTTTTCCCTTCCTCTCTCTCCATTGCAAACACGGTCATACTGCCATTCGTTTTTCTTTATTCTTGACCTACAAGCTAATTCGGATTGTTCGGGGTTTGTATACTAATTCTAAAAGTTTTTTTGTTCATAAATGTTTCGTTTTTTAGGAAGTTGAGATAAATAACCAAATTCTAATGTACGAGAGCTGTTCCATTGTTAGCACTTGGCGTTAGTCCTATGACTGATGATTTTGTATTTAGAGTAACAAAGTCAGTAGTTTTGTCCACAAGCTATAGCACGTTGGCAGGCCTGCCTGATGGAAGCTGCAGTTTTGCTGTTGCTTATGCTACTTGAAATTCTTCTTTTGCATAAGTTGTAGTCTGCAGTGCAACCTGTTCTCAGAGATACATTAAAAGCTGCCTATCTTTTCTCAAATGAGAAGACATTAACAGGTATGTGTGCTGTGTGGCAGCTGGTTAAAACAAAAACTCCCAAATATAATGAAAAGTGAGGAATCATAGAATCATAGAATGGTTTAGGTGGGAAGGGACCTCAGGGATCATCCAGCTCCAACCCCCTGCCATAGGCAGGGACACCTCCCACTAGAGCAGGTTGCTCAAGGCCTCATCCAGCCTGGCTTTAAACGCCTCCAGGGAGGAAGCATCCACAACCTCCCTGGGCAACCCATTCCAGTGTCTTACCACCCTCACTGTAAAGAACTTCCTCCTAACATCCAGTCTAAATCTCCCCTCCTCAGAGGAAATGAAAAAGCAAAGAGTTTACTGTCCATCTTTGAGGATACTGCATCCCCTTTTGCCACTTTATTTTGCTATTGTGTAGTAAATCAGATAGCATGCAAATATCTCTGAATGTGAATATATTTCTGAATTGCCAATAGCAGTGGTAAATATAATTTATAATGATAACTAGGGAAATATTCAGTTTTGGGAAATTAGGAAAATAATAAAACTTAAACTAATCATGCCAGGCTGCTTCATATTTCTCAGTGGGATTACTAATAGTGAAAGGAAATAGTCTATACTGCAGTCATGGCAAAGAGATGTCTCATCATTTAAAGGGTAGGGGCAGAACAATCAGAAGAAATGTAGAAAATCGGATAAGTGCTAATTGAACATATTTGAAATTCTAAATATACGCCGAACAAATTAACAGGGAAATCCTTTGGGTTTTATTTATGTGAGCATAGTTGATGGTACAGTAAGAATGAATAAATTGTCTAGAAAAATTTCAGAGTTCGTATTTTAGCTGCAAACGTTTTCCCCTGCTGGCAGGAGCTAAAATTAGAGTAGATACATTCGTATTGTTATATAAATGCACATTTTGCAACAACTGCATGTGCTGCCTGTCCTTGCAGCAGCTCAGAGAGACCTCAGCAGGTAAGTGTGATGACAGGGAGAACTCGTGTATGATACATGGATTCCCACCAATATTACACAATTATACAGTAGTTACGAAAGTTGCTGTATTGTGAATGCTTCTTAGTAAACATTTATTTGCACTTTCTGACATGGTTTCCAACACATAGTCTTCAGCCTCAGGACAACACTTAAAATTTACTGACTGCTTTTAACAAAAGTGATTATACTTTGTCCATCTTCAGGAAGAGGGTGGAATATGACCAAACACAAAAGGGAGGCCAATTGTTTTACATATAAACAGACTCTCAGCATCACCTGAAAAACCTGGCACAAAACAACACCTAAAAAGTGAGGAATTGATGGGCAGGACGTTCTGGACGAGTAACCCTGTGTCTTAAGGTGAGCTGGGCTGAAGAGACCCCAAGGTTCTGAAATAACTGAAGATGCCCTGAAATGTCATGAAGACATTTAAGGTACGACTTAAAAGGATGCTAAACTCCACATTTGCAAAATGTACCTGTGTCTAGAATCATGTAGTAATGAAAAATTTTGCTTCAATCTTTGTGTATTGAATACTACCAATGTGACGTGGTTAGGTTGAGGAATATCTCTTTCGCCAATCTTTGGCATGCGGGCTGGGCAGAGGACTGGTTGGTGGAGTTGTGGGACAATCTGTATAGTTAGCTTTTCCCTGCTTGAGTAGTGTTTTCTGAACTCAGTAGCTGAGTTCAGTGAGGTGGGAGTGCTGTGTAATTTATCTGGGAGAGATGAGGCTTTCCTTGATACTGACTTTGTCTTTGCATACCTCAATACATAGAAATATACATGCATTTGAGCGTTTTTGGTTTTGAGTTGTTGTGGTTTTTTGCTTTTTGTTTTTCCAACAGGGGATGGGGGAGGGAGGGCAGAGAAAGTGTAGTTTTTGGTTTTAGTTTTTACTGCTTCATGTTTTGATCTTAATAGGAGAAATATCCTAAGCCTTAATGTTGAGTTTCAAATTTGCCTTTGATATTGCTCTTAGAGTTGACATTATCCATGTTGGTAGGTGATTTTTGTTGCCAGTTGTTAAAGACTACCCACTCACAGTTGCAGGCTTGAGAGCAATAGGCATACAACCCTAACACCCTCAATGCTCTGTGCTTGCTTGCTGGTCTGCTTTAAATGGAAAGCATGGCCTTTTACAAGGTCACAAACACTTCTTTTTTTTTTTTTTTCCCCCCCTTTCTTATGTAAACTTCAATATGCAGAGAAGGTCACTCTTCTCAGTACCATTCTGGTTCAACAGAACTAAGTCTTAAGTGAATGCTTATTTAGCCTAGCACCTGAAGCTGAGCCAATACAAAAGTACATGAAAAAATAACTTGATTCATATCTCTGAAGACCAAGAAAATGCACCAGAGTTTTTTTCTTTAAAAGTCATACTATATATCTGATGCTACTGTGACTTATTTAAATAGTGCTTCTTTTTTAAGTAAAACTAATAGTGATACAAATGAAGGCTTTAGGTATTTGGATTTAGAGGGTTTGCCTGGAGTTCTGTGCTATACAACAAAGGCTATTTGGCTAATGAGCAGAGTTCACAGTGGCTGCAAGTACTTACAGAAATTAGTAATTCCTGTTGGCCTGTATTTTTGCATTTGTTTCATAGATATATAGAATCAGTTTTCTGAAATACTTAAGCATTGTGAGTTATTAAATTTTGATATGCTAAGTAAACACTGAATATTTCAGGTTATTTGAATGCTGTGAAAAACACACATTGTAATACTTAGATAATGCTGTGGTTTGTGTGACTGACTGTATTTGGATTGCTTAATAATGAATACAATTGCATTTATCCCTATCTGGGGTTAAAATATCGAAGTAAAGCACCTCACACCAGGAGGACCTGGGCAACTACACACCTGTCACTCTGACCTTGATGCCAGGGAAGGTCTTGGAGTAGATCATCATGAGAGCCATTATGCAGCATGTGCAGGGCAACCACATCTTCAGGCCCAGCCAGCATAGGTTCATGAAGGGCAGGTCCTACTTGATAAACCTGACCTCCTTCTGTGACATGGTGACTCACATAGTGGGTGAAAGGCTGTAGATGTTTTTTATCGGGACATTAGTAGAGCCTTGGACACTGTTGTCCATGTCATCATCTGGAAAAATCTGTCTGCTTGTGGCATGGAAGGGTAGATGCTCTGAGTTAAAAATTGACTGGAAAACACAAATTAAAAACTTGTGCCCGAAAAGTGGTGGCAAATAGAGTTATACCCACTTGGCAGCCAGTCATTATTGGTGTTCTCCAGACTTCAGTATCGGGACCAATTTTCCTTAGTTATATGAATGATTGAATTGAGTGCACCTTCAGTAAGTTTGCAGATGACACTAAACTGGGTGGGAATATTGAACTTCTTGAGAGTAGAAAGACTCTACAGAGGGATTTGGACAGGCTGGATTGGTGGGCCCGGGTCAGTTGTATGAGTTTTAACAAAGCTAAGTGCCAAGTCCTACACTTGGGTCACAAAGCCTCCATGCCGTGCTACAGGCTTGGAGAAGAGTGGCTGGAAAGTTGCTTGGTATAAAAGAGCCTAGGAGTGTTGGTAGACAACCACATAAACATGAGCCAGCAGGGTGCATAGATGGCCAAGAAGCCCAACAGCATCCTGACCTGTATTGGGAATAGTGTGGCCAGCAGTAGTAGAGAAGTGTAATGAGGTGGGTGTTGGTCTGTTGCCTCTAGTACCAAGTGATAGAAGGATAGGAAATGCCCTCATGTTTCACCAGTGGAGGTTTGGATATTAGGAACAATTTTGTTATTGAAGGAGTGGTCAGGTATTGAAATAGGTTGTTCATGGAGGTAGTGGAGTCACCATCTCTGGATATGTTCGAGAAACATATAGGTATTGAACTTTTGACATGGTTCAGTAGCCATGGTGGTGATGGGTTGATAGTTGGGCTTGATGGTCTTAGCGGTGTTTTTTCCAACTGAAATAATGTTATGGTCTTATGATGATTATATAAGAGAAATGGAAGGGTAAAAGTGAGAGAACTTAAGGATTGAGGTAACAGTTTCATCATTGAAGTCTTACTACTAAATCAATGTAATGAAAATAGTAGAAATAAAACCCAAGAAAGACAACTGAGGCAAGTAAAAACAAATTACCGCTACTGACCGATAGATACTTAGCCAGTCCTTGTGCAGTGGCTCCATGGCCAAACTTCCTTCTAATTTATTGCTCAGTATGACATCACATAGTATGAAATACTCCTTTGGTCACTTGGCATTGGGTGTTCCAGCTGTCTCCCCTCCACTTCTTGTATATGCTAAGCCTACTCACTGGTGTGGTGGTGTGAGAAACAGAAAAAGGTCTTGACGCTGTGTAATCAGTGCCCAGCAACAGCTAAAAATGCTTTGTATTATCAATGCTAATCTAAGGCATAGCCTCATGTTAGCTACTATGAAGAAAATTAACACCACCCTGACCAAAACCTGCACACTCAAATTTATTTTAATTACAGTTCCCTATAGGCCAAACTACAGCATCAAAGTGTGTAAGTCTTTCATAGTTTTCTGTGTAATGAGCAGAGGCAAAGTCTTTAGCACAAATGGATTACAATTCCCAGTACTAGATGAGAATGCATTAGAACTGCAGCATGTTTTTCTTTTGTTTGACATCCCCTTGTCCTCAATGTTTTTCTAATCCTATTATTTCCTTTCTTCAAAAGTGCAGAATACAGTAGCTGCATCCCTGAGAGGAAAGGACAAACTGACAAGATCAGTTGCTGCATTATGCTGTGTTGATAGAGTGTTTAAATCCTGCATTTGTAATGCAGATGGAAATAAACAGTTTCTGAGCAAAAGCTGATTAAAGAATTTAGGCAGAATTTTCTAGCAAGAAGAAATTGCTTACATAAGCAAAATAAAAAACATTGATGGGGCCAAGTGATTAAGCAAAAAGAACCCCACCAAACCCCTCAAATACTCAAAACAAAAAAATTCACAAAAGCCTCACCGAATACAAGCCCCAGTCGTGGATCATCATTATTCACTCAACTCTATTTATTTTAACATGAGGGCAAAGGATTCTAAAATACTTATGCCATGGGATCACATAACATTTAACAGACATGAACTTGAGTTCTATAAGAGGGAGGAGGCCCTGTGGTGAGAATGACTTAAACATATACTTTAACTAGCTCTGAAGCAGGATGTATTTGAAGGAAAACAATCCAGTGAGTCAGTGTATAAAAAAATTGGCTTCCTTAATTTTCTGTTATACACATACAGTAGCTGTGGATGTAAATAAGATACTCAAGTCGTAATTAGAGCTAAGCCCTTCCATTATTTTCAACTTCTGGCAAGTTTGGGCTTAGAGTCCAAATCCTGTGTTTTTTGATTAATTGAGTTAACCCTGGTTTCTCTATTTGGGATATTAGAAGTCCAGCTAGATACGGGAGCAAACTGTTATTAATCCAGATAGTGATCTGTCTTCTAAGCTGTTGTTTCTGCAGTGCTGTCTACTCTCCACAAACCCATCAATAAAGCTTATTTATTGAATTCAGCCTGTTTTTCTCGAATTTTCTTTGGCCTTCCTTTCTTGTCAGTTACTATGAATTTATAAACTTTTGTAATAAAGATTTAGTCTTTAATATACTAACCTTAGCTTATTTAGAGTCATCCTCTGAAATACCCCACAGGGAGCTGTATTTTTGCTTCACTTTCTATAAACAGAAATCTGAGTGTACTGTTAAAAGAGAAGCTTTGACACTGCAGGCAATCTGTGAATTCTAAGCTAACAAGATGGGTGTGTGACTTCAGCTACAGAATATGTATTGGAAAATCCTAGTTGAATATGATACTACAAAATTAGTGTTCATTGGAAAAGCAGAGTAGTATATACACTGCTTTAGGTAGCAACAGGGCTGTAATTTAATACACAGCTTTTTAATAATTTGGCTGACTGTTAAATACAGATAAGCTGCATATTAATATCAGTGCTTTTTTTCTGGGAATACAGACATCACAAAGGATCCACCAGGCAGTACTAAACCAGCAGATATGCAGTAAACTGCCAGAATGGCAGCCCTTGAACTAAAAAACAGCAGTGATGTTGACAGCAGCAGAGTTGTTGTTTCATGTAGCAGTCTGCACCAACTCAGCACCTCCCAGCAGGGCAGGTGCGACTGAATTTTGTTACATCAGGGAGGACAGACTGCATCATCCCCTGACCACCTCCTGCCTTGCTTGCCTGTCTGTGTTCTCTTAAGCAGTGCTTCTGTCACCTGGCCTGAAATGCAAACACCAACTAAATATGCTAAGAGATTTGAGGAGACTGTGCCCATAAAATTTGAGATTTATTTTGGATTAAAAGCGCCCTATAAAAGTAGTTACTTGGTCTTCATTACCTTGGTATCTAAGATCCATATGATATTGATCCTTGTGCCTGCCGCTGATGGTGTTCAGTATTTCCTTCCATCGCAAAAAGCTTCTGGGACAGTGATGTGCCTGAGGAAACATGAAAGATGAATAGCCAAGCAATGAACTGAATCCAGGTCATAGTCCAGCCTCCTAGCCAGGGGCATGGCCTTTGTTGGCATGCAGCATCATGTGTCCTCCTGTGTTTTTAGTGAAATACTGTGGTACTCTCTTATTTTTAGCAGTTCTGACTTGAGCTCTGAGAATGTTTCAATTCTACAAGTGTGTGTGATTGAAGAAAATGCCAGGTGCTGATTAGGCTATCCAGGATGTATGGTCCTATTCATGAACTAAAGTAGGGCTCCCTTAAAATCTTTTAGTGCTCTCTCTAATCTGCTGAACTAATGTTCTCTGTTTCATAGCTAATTAAGAAGCTTCTAATTTCCAGCCTTAAACATATCCATAGTTTATGTTTATCCATTTCCCCCTGTGTTTTATTTAAATAGACTCTCTTTCTTAAAAAAAAAATATTCTTTCACTGATTAATCAGATAACTGTAGCAGGACTGAATCTGAGAGTTTGTAGAACCTTATCCTGAGTATTTTTATGGAACTGTTATGCAGAATTTATGTAGTTTGATGTCTCATACTTCAAAACCGTTAAAGATTCTTGCAGCTCTACCAACTTTGTGGGTAGGTGTTTTACCATTGTAGAGTGCAGCATTAGTGCATTGTACTTTTTAGGGCTTTTATTTGACTTTAATGTATTGGCATTAAAAAAAAACATGTAACCTAAAGCATAACACAGTATAAAATTTCAATCTAGTTTAGTAGCTATATCTGAATGTTTAGAGATTTTTACCTGCTACACTTTCAAAATCCAGAGAGATGTCTAAAAGTAAGAAGCACCTGAGATTAGTGAACACTGAAGCTTTGCTCTCTACAAACCATTGGTAGGTCATGGCACAGTTCCATAAATAGTGGAACTTATGAAAATTATTTTCCTGTGAATTTACATCTTTATGTTAATTGACTTTGGTGTCAGTGAAGGCACAGTTTTAAAGCTTTTCTGGAAGACTCTCTGTAAGAATTTTTGTTTCTTCTTTTCGCCACATTTGAAGTGCCTTGAGTTTTTTTCCAGGTGATCTACATAATGGTCTTGTCTTCCCATCTCTTAATTTAAAAGCATCTTGATAAATATTATTGTTGTGTTGTTTTTTTTTTCTGCTAGCCAGTTACAAGATGGCACGCACTCAGATTGTATTCTTATTTCCATCAGCTACCAGGCTAACCATGGTTGTGTTATCAAATATAGCTGTATTGATGACCAAGGAACTATACTGATTGACAGCACCCAGAATGGATTTCTGTACTGTCTAAATGATGCCAGTGTGGGATAATGGAACTCCTTTCCTGCTGAGTGTGACTGATGTAGTACATTCCTCAGCACATGCAGCTGACATGCAGTAATCACAAACTTTGAAGAGTTAGTAGGACACTGCAAGTATCTTACATTTGTGTTACTTGACAATATCAGAACACTAATTTTTTAAAGACTTCTTTTTAATGACTAGAATGGCTACAGACTGTGCTCTGTGCTTAGCTGATTACCATCACATGCCACTAGTGGTAGTGAGAAGGGAATATAATACTCTGAACACATAAATCTCAAATATACTTTTTGTTACTGTTGTTGGTGTTGAGGTTTTACAACTTTCACCTTCTGTTACTAGCAGGGCTTATTTTAAATCAAAAAGTATTTCTGGGGAAAAAATCCTGACCTATAAAACAGTTCCTTATGGCAGCAGAGATATTATTAGAGTAAGTATTTTTAATATTAAATATAAATATGCAATACAAAACTGTAGAGTCAATGTAATTCATAGGATATTTCATAAGAAGGTTTGCTTGATTCTGAATTATTAGTTAAGCCCCCCAGATGTTGGTATTAAAATGCTTAATTCAAGAAATAGTAATATAACACAAGCACATTTGGATCCTGGTTTCTATATATGCCTTAAGGTGCAGAAGAATTTCAAACAATTGAAATGAAGAGGCGGTGTAATGAGGAGCCCCTCTTAAATTATGCATTGCTAGTATTCTCCCTCCCAAGATTTTGTGTGCGTTACGAGAAGCTTGCCAGCTGTGCTAAAGCAAAATGGGGTGACTGCAGAAGGTTCGGATGGGACTAAAACTTTCTCAGCAGAAACCCATAAAAAAGGGAGAAGCAGACACTGGGGCAGGGAGGGAAGAAAACACAGTGAAATGTAAAAGTTCTGGTTATAAAGATGAAACCATCCCTGGGCAGGATTTCATGATGTATGGTTATCACCGGTCTAAATCGTGATGCAAACTCATCTGAGGTGTGTGAGATTTTAGCACACATAGGAGATACAGGATATAGTCCCATATGACTTACCGCTTTGATCTTCAAAGGTCAATTTTGTGTTGCTAAGCCAATTCTGAGTATGTTGCCAATTCTGAGTATGTGTCCAATTAATTAAGAAGCAATACAGAAATTATTTAGAAAAAAAATTGTATCTGCTCAGTGTTACTGTTTTTTTGGGTTTGTTTTTGTTTTTTTTTTTCAATACAGAAATTAATGATGGCAAACAAACTAATGTTTCCTATTGCATTCCTGTTGCCTTTAGAGAACAGTGTTAATGTAGACTACACCCTTACTAGCTATTCTGACTTTTCCATCCTATAGCCTCCTTGAATGCCTACAATAATAGACACAACTCTTGCCTGTAGAGAGCTCTTTTCTCTGGTAGAAATAAATTAGTTTATCCTTAGCTTTTTTTAATTGCATCTTTCATGTAAACTACACTCCAAAACACATTATAGAGTAAGAGCAGCAACAAAAAAGAAAGTAAAACAAGGAATAAGAGCCATAGACAAAAGAGAAAATGGAATCTGAAAGGAAATAGCATGTTAATGAGATAGGATATCAATTTCACATGACAGAAAAGGCATTCACACGTAGAAATAATAACCTTAACTGAAGAAGCAGAAAGGCCCATGCTAGATTAACTGTGGGAAAAGAGAAATATTAATGCCTTTAACTGAACTTGCTGTATGAATAAGTAAGGAAAAATCTTTTGAAATCTGGAGACCAAATACACCAGTACCAACCCACTGCTTTACTAAGCTGAAATGCTTGCTGTGGTAGGAAAACTGTTGTATTGAAGTATTTCTGTTGGTTTTTTGTGTGTTTGGGTTTTGTTTCCTTCCCTCCTTCCCCCTCCCTCCATAATTTATTTCACTCCTATGGCATCGGAGAGCATTTTTACAGACAGGAAGAAGAGATTATCATTCTTCAGAGTTGCTTATGGGTCAGCTAGAAACATATCTTCAATCTTTTGATTGGAATGAGACTACAAAACCATTTCTTTCCCCAGAGATCACTCTTCCAATTGGCTTTGCGTGTTAAGTGAATGAAATAGCGTTCTGTTAGCAGATATACTTTGCATGTTATTAACTTGAAGCTGTGGCCTGAACAATAAATGCTGCAGATTTTAGACCCATTCAGCAGAGGGCTTATGTGCATGCTATTTCAGATGTATTCAGAGTGCCACAGGTGCTTCCAGTGCCTGCATGTTCATATACTGGGAAAAGATCAAATAAGGAAGTCAGTTTTAGATTTATGATAATACCACTACTGTTGACTTCTGAAGAAACAGTGCAATGCATCCCTAATTTTATGCTTGAATGCTCTAGGAAAAAAATATTGTGGGGTGTTCTGTGTAACGAAGACCTTTGGTTTTCCTTGCCCACGAAATGTATGGGAAGGACTAGAGGACATCTAGGTAGATTAAAAAAGAACATTCACTATTTAACTGAGTTCAACTGGTTGCTGTAGCTGATGTGAATTACTGCCAGGTATTTCAGAGAATTATTTTGAGTGCTTCAAGTAAGGGTTTACCAAAAAGATTTGGCTGCAGAAGGAATTTGCTAAATATTATTATATAAATTATTGTTAAAATATTGAAGTGGAGCAGATGCAAAGATAAATTTGATCTTGGTTCAGTGAGCAGCTTGGGTTCTGGTCCCTTCTTTTGTATACTGTGTACTTCCCAGGCGTATAAAATATATTTGCAAATGCAAATCATTTTATATGATATGACTGTTACAATGATGATTCAAAGGTAATTTGATTTGTATGGCATTTTTCCACACACCTACTCATCTCAAGGAAGGAGAAATTTATGTGCCTTTCCACCTACATAGCAACACAAGGCCTGATCTTAGATAAAATAAGCTCCTAGTGTGGATGGAGTTGCTTGGAGAGATATATTTATCATGCTCTAAGTAAATTTGAAAGAAACACTGAAGAAAATGTGTCCTGTCCCAATGATGGGTTCAGAAATACTGAAGTGTCTAAATCTATTCTTATACTTCCTTTTCAACTAGCACCATCAGGCCAGTATTGTATTTTTAGCATAAAGCAACCAAATAGCATTGTTTTCTTTATAATTTTTCATACTGGCAGCTTCTTTTTTCCTATTATCATTAGTTGTTCTAAGTTATGATGAACCCGAAGGAAGACTTAAAGAATGAGGTCTTAGTTTAATCCTCCTTTCTTTAAAATATAGTTCTGTGACAAACGTTTTCTGTTATTATGTAACAGGCTTTTTCATTGAAGTATAGAGGGTAGAATTTGGTCCTAACTTCAGAGGACTATAGTTGCACATTATATTGCAGTTGTTTATAAAATCAACATCTCAAACATGAGTATATACTGCAATACTTGACCTAGTGGTCAGGAATGTAAGCAAACTCCTTGCCGATGTGGAGATTTGAGGCAGTCTGGGCTGCAGTGATCATGCACTGGTGGTGGAGTTTGCAGTCCTACATGGGTCAGGAGTCTAAATTTTAGGTAGCAAACTTCCAGCTGCTTAAGGAGTTAGTCAGTAGGACCCAATGGGAAAGTATCCTCAGGGGCGAGGGAGCAGAATAGAGCTGACAGACCTTTAAGGACAGTATCATTAGATGGCAAGAACTCTCAATCCCCATGTGTAAGTAATCAAGTAAGGATGGGAAGAGATGGGCATGGCCAAATAGAGACCTGTTCATCAAAAAAAAGGCAAGAGAGAACTTCAAAGACAGTGAAGTAGGGATAGGTGTCCTGGAAGAAGTATAGGAACACTGCTCAGTCGTGTACCAGCAGTCCTGGCTTACCAGGGAGGTCCCACCTGACTGCAGACTGACAAATGTACAGGAAGGCTTGTAAGGAGGACCTGTGGAACTACAGACCTGTCAACCTGGCCTTGGTACCAAAGAAGGTCATGAAGCAGATCGTCTTGAGTGCTGTTACGCAGCATGTGCAGGGCAACCAAGTTATCAGGCCCAGTCAGCTTGGGTTCATGAAGGGTGAGTCCTGTTTGAGAAACCTGATCAGCGGTGACCAGCAGAATGAGTGAGGCCATTCTCCTCTCTGTTCTCATGAGACCCTACCTTGAGTATTGTGTCCAGTTCTGAGACCCCCAGGCCAAGAGTGACATGGAACTGTTGGAGGAGATCTAGAGGAAAGCTGTGAGCTCCTTCCCCATGGGTGACAAGCTGCAGGAGTTAGAGCTGTTCAGCCTGGAGAAAAGGTGGGAGAGACCTTATAGTGGCTGTCCAGTAACTGTGCAGATGTCACCAAACTAAGTGATGATCTGCTTGAAGATAGCAAGGCTCTGCAGAGGCTGGATTGATCAGCCAGGGTCAATTGTATGAGGTTTAACAAGGCCAAGTGCCAGTTCCTGCACTTAGGTCACAGCAGCTCCATGCAATGCTACAGGCTTGGAAGAGTGTCTGGAAAGCTGCCTGGCAGAAAATGACCTGGAGGCTCTGTTCAACAGCCATCTGAACACGAGCCCACAGTGTGCGCAGGTGGCCAAGAAGGCCAACAGCATCCTGGGCTGTATAAGGAACAGTGTGACCAGCAGGAGTAGAGAAATAATCGTGCCCCTGTACTCAGCATTGGTGAGGCCACACCTCAAATACTGTGTGCAGTTTTTGGCACCTCACTACAGGAGGGATATTTAGTTGTTGGAGTGTATTCAGAGAAAGGTAATGAAGCTGAGAAGGGTCTGGAGAATAACTCTTACAAGGAACAGCTGAGGGGATGCTTAGTCTAGAGGAGAAGAGGCTAAAGAGAGACTTATTATTGCTCTCTACAACTCCCTGAAATGAGGCTGTAGTGAGGTGGGTGCTGGGTCTATTGTCCCTTGTATTGAGGAGTAGAAAGAGAGGAAATGCCCTCCAGTTGCACCAGGAGAGGTTTGAGTATTAGGAAAAAAATAAATTACTGGAAGAGTGATTATGTATTGGAATAGGCTGTTGTAAGAGGTGCTGAGGTCACCATCCCTGGAGGTGTTTTCTAAACATGTAGACATAGCACTTCAGGACATGGTCTACTGGGCATGATGGTGTTAGGTCAACAGTTGGACTTGCTGATCTTAGAGGCCCTTTCAAACTAAAACAATTCTAGATCTTTTTATTTTATGTCATTGATTTAGTTGTGGCAATTAACAGGGCAGGAATTATAAAATACGTAGTCAATTTTATTTCTGGAAAGCCCTGCCCACAGCTATATACAAACTAGTTACATTTGGGTTCTAATTCAGTTGGGAAAATCTTCACAAGTACGCTTATGGGCAGTTAAATCTTTTAGGAGAATCAGGAAATTGGAAAAGTTTAGCCACAAAATGGCTTTGCCCCACTTACAAATAGGCAGCCTGCAGCCCTAGGGAAAGTCTGTTCTACTCGCTGTGCTGGAGTAGAAATTCCAAGATAGTCTTTGGCTCCTTTAGGGCAGTGTTGGAACTGCTCAGCCATTGAGAGGCTTCTAGATCTTCCCAGAGTGCTGGGAAAGAGGCAGACGATCTCTGACTTGACCCTGGTTCCTTTTGGCATGGAGGTTTGCAGAGCTGCAGGCAGCATCTCTTGCAGATGTGCAGAGACCATGATGTTGGTGGCACTTCTTGACACATCATGAAGCACTTAAATGCTTTCTTCTGATAAACTTGAGGCACTTGAGTTTCCGGGTAGTTGAAGCCCAAAATATTGGGGCTAAGCTGATCTGATGCATGAGGCAGAGCAGAACACATTGACCAAGAGCAGTGAGGCAGAGACAGCAAAGCAGAAGCAGCACAACTGCTTGCAACTTAGCTCAATTTATATTATTTGCCCAAGTGCAAAGGCTCCTTTGGTCACAGAGATTCACCAATCAGAATGGCATTTGCAAAACTGACCATATTTGGTGAAACCAGATCTTGCTCACCCTTCTTTGGGCAAGACACCAACAAGTACCTAAACACCTGTGGGGTCCCAAACCCACGCTTTGGGAGTGGATATAATGGCCCAAGCCTTTGTTTTCCTCCCACCCTTGCTTCCTCCATCAGCAGAAGGATGGGGTAAGCCAGGACATGTAGTAGGCCTATTAGCCTTCTAGGACAGTCATTGAGCAGCTTGTGCTCTGGGATGCGTTGAAACAAACTTATCTTACCCTTTCTTTCAGCAGGATTTCAGCTTTGAAAAACATGGCAGCTGAGGGAAACAGAAGGCTGCACAGTCTCTGACCTTGACCTACCTGGACATGGTAGATTTTTTGCCTCTAGACAGATTTGAGATGTTTGCAAGGCAGGTCATCTGCTGCTGTGGTATAGGCACCCTTCGCTGAAATCAGGGAGGAGACCAGTGCATAACTATTATTCCTGAAATATCAAGCTGCCTCTGTGCTGTATCTTACTGGGAGCTAACTGTGCTTGTCTTTTCAGGAAGAGCTTATACTAGTTCATTATGGTAGTGGTATGATGTGCAGTTCACCTGTAAAAGCCAGCTGCAGTGGTCACTGTGTGTTTATTGGATGGAAGGGAGCAATGAAAACAAACTTGGTGCCTTAATTTTGACATTTAAAGTAGGACAAACTTGCTTATTTTACGTTTCTTCTTTTAAGAAATGAGGAGAAACAATAGGAATGGGTATTTCTGCTTCTAATGACTAAATCTTGACAGTTCACTCTGCTGCACTCCAGGTCTTGATTGCTGTTTGGCTTTGAACTGAATGAAAGGCCCTTATTTACCCAGTACAGGCTCTTTAGATTCTCGTGAAAACTTTACTTTCCATTGTTTTTAATTCCCTTTCTATGATGACTTATCTGAGAGCTTCTTTGAGGTTAAGCCTACTTACCAGAAGTAGAATACCATCCAAAGAAGAATAAGTTGTAGACAAGGAATTTTGTAAGATATATTCACTGATAAAGTGTTGCTAAGATGTAATGATGTTAAATATCAAGGTACGTGTATGGTAAATAGTGCTGAAATGAATGAGGAGCACTTTTGAATTGAAAGGGTAATCAGACGTGATCACTTTTGAAACAGTTAATCTTGGTGCTTTTGTGAGACTCTTTGATCAGTGGCTGCAGTGGATGAAGGATTTTTCCTGTGCCAGTATTTTTTTCAAAGTGTATTGAGAACAAGATAGACAATTATATGTGTGTTATGTTTAACCTTTTCACATTTAAAAAGGATTTCCTTTTATCTTCATTTAATGCAAGCCTTGGATAAATTTTTTAAGTGAGGTTTTAGATATTACACATACCTGTGCTTTAGATGCAGGATTACAACTTAAAGTACCTGTGCAAATAAGGGAAGACGTTAATTTATGCTTTTAAGTAGATGTGGTTCTCGGTGGTATGCATAGTACAGGTGGAAAATACAGAGCATTTGCCTTGCTCACTTGAGAAAAAAACTGTCACTTAATATGTTAAAGAATAAAGGATGTAGGAAATAAAGTAAACCAAAGAAGTAAAAAGGCTAGAAAATAGGGCTTTTTTTGGGGTGAATCCTAAAGAATATCATCGTCTCATCTGATTGATATCTGATTATGTGAACAATACTGAGAGCAGCCTGAACTGAGTAAAAGATCTGTTAAGTCACTCTCTTGAGGGTGGCAGACAGAGAGTTGGTTTCATGAAATTCCAAGCAAAGAAACTGTGAAACTGTATTTTGTTCAGTTTACAACTGAAGGGATACTTTGAAGGAAACTGCTTAACATTTAATTGTGTTCTATTTGAAATAGCTTGTCTGTGAGCAAAGCTTCTGTCTGACCCTGTAAATTACTGATTGGGTTATGCCCTAGAGTATGAGAGTTTACTGCTCTATGAAATTGTTTTTGTTCTACCTACTGTAGCATAGTTCGTTCTCATTTTTCATAGTTTGGAATGTTTGTTAGATATTTGTATGAAAAATGAAACCCTTTCAGTGACTGCAGTGGGAGCTATGCAGAATGAAATAGGACTTCTAGAAGCAAACTTAATGAAATAAGTAAACTTGAATCAGCAGCCAATTTTGTCTTGTTCAATTCAATAAATATGATTATTTTAGATATGTGAGAGATGTTTTTTAAGCATCTGGTATGAGAACTCTACCTTAGAACAGTGCAGCTACTGGATACTTCATAGAAAGAAATAGACATAGGAAATCACCATAGTTGATTATATAATATGAAGCAGTACATAAGTACAAGAACAACTGTCAGGCCATTGCTAATAAGCCATAAAAACTGATATCTAGCATTATTCTGTACTCAGTATTTTGAAACATTCATTAAAAAAAAAATTCTCTTGATTCCAAAACACTGATTTTCTTGTGAAAAATGTCTGATCCTTAATTTAAGTTTTCACAGAAACTAAAGGACTTGATACTTCAAAAAGACTTTCATGCAGCCTTTTGAGCTGTATCTATGTCTGTGCATTCAGATTCTTGCATATGTTGTTTTTCTTGGCCAGTTTTCTGAAATACATGAAAAAAAAATCTGCAGACGCACATTGGGATATAAAAAAACCTGACTACAGTTTTAAATACTTGAATATTCTAAGATACTCCATAGAAATATATATAAATATACTTTGATGGTAAAAGAAGGGGGGGAAAGTGATGTGTATATATGATGTTGGAGACGAGTAGCTAAGTAAAAGATAAAGCAGAAGAGTAACATGCAACACTGACTTTGTCATGGTATTAAGATCAAACTATGATTTTTGAAGTTTAAGATTGAAATAATGGAGAAAGAAAAAGGAAAATTGATCTTTAGGAACAGTGAACTTTAGACTTAGCAATGTTGAGGTAATCCTTTGAATACCAATGTAACTTTTATGTTTGTTCAAGTGAACTGGGTGTATTACTAGAGAACAATTATATCAAGGGCCTTTAATGAGTGTAAAGATATCTTTTCTCAAAAAGCCCTTCAGCTGGAGGTTATTGAAGGCTGAGACAATGTGCCAGCACATATGTTTACTCTTCTGCCCTTCTGTTATGGTCATAACCAAAAATGAGACTGTCAGGCTGGATGAACCTTTGGTCAGACCCATAGAGACTGCTCTTTTGTAGAGATTCTCTTTCAACTGAAAATCCATCAGACTTTGTTAGCAACATTTAATTTAACTCGCAGCTGGCAAAGAGCTTTCATCCATAAAAGGGGTGGGGGAAGAAGACACTATTACAAATAAAAATGTAGAGCTGAGTCCTTCTGAAGAGATGAAAAAAAGGATCCTTTCTTGTCATACATATAACTTTATTATTTTGTCCACACTGGCCTTCAGTCAGAATAATAATATGCCTTTTTTTTCTAGTTCCTTCAGTGACAAAATAGTTTGAACTGATACAATTTTCTGCATTGATTACCAACAAACAGGTGGTTGCTTGTATATGGTCTGAGAAATGCTGGCAGGAGTTTTCATGTCTTTGTGACATTACTATGAAATAAGACAGGGGCTGAATTTGTGTTCGGACTTCTCTGTAACTGTCCAGGTACACACTGTTCATTCTGTAATGAACAGATTTCCATCCTGACAGAGTGGAGCTATCCATCTCTTAGTGGGGTGGAAATCTACATATGCAATCCTGCATTTGAGTACCATTTTTTCAGTCATGTTCTCTGGGAAGCTGATTCTGAGTGGGTCATTTAAGTCTCACTGAGGTGACTCATTCCCAGAAAGGATGATCCTGTCGTTGTAAACAAAAGTATCTGAAGTGACTTGGAATGATATTTTGACAGATGTTCTGAAAATAGTGAGAATGTGCTTAATGGGAAAATACCAGTGGACTGTGGTATAAGTGAAACATTTTCTTATCATCCCTTTTGCATGTCACTAATCACTAGATTTAGAACTTCAGAAAAGTTTGGCTTCTTTCTGGCTGACTGTGAGAATGAAATCTAAGTTATCTTTTAAGACATGATCATGATTGTTTCTCAAAATTTACAACTCTGGCAGGTAACTGTGTACATGTCCTTGTGCTGTGCTTTTAGATAGATCATTGCTTGTTTCATTTCACTGCCTCTTTTTGAGGGCTCTGGGCTGACTGTATAATACATTCTGTAATGCCTTAAGCGTCATTTCACTGTAGCTGTTAAAAATGGACAGAATCTGTTTCCTTTGATTTAACGTACACTCACTATGCCCAGGTTGATCTTGGCTCGCAATGCCAATCTGAGATGTGTAACCTAGAGAAAAGCATAATAATGCCCTGAGAGCAGGAATTCAATTTACAGAGTCCCATATGGGATTACCTCTGGACTTTTATCAGCCTCAGCATTGCCCTTCAGCTTCTAAAGGACCAAACTGAATCTAGCAGGCACACAGACGCTTAAAGGTGATTGCTAGTATGTTAGTATATTATTTTCTAAAAAACAGTCAGATAACCTCAGAGAAGCAAATCAATGGCTAATTTTATTTGATGTAGTTTTGCACTCTTAATGTCTTTTTCCAT
>WAAF01011622.1:0-71537 GCA_013400475.1 Tricholaema leucomelas
CCTGGCTTCCAGCCTCCCCCCTTCCAACCTAAAGCATGATTAGTGATCCCAGCCAACCCCTGTGATATAAACCTCCTTCCACTTGGAGAGAGGTGCAGCCCATCTGCTGCCAGCAGCCCTGGTGTCATGCGTGGGGACCCATGGTCAAAGAAGCCAAACTCCTGCTGGAGGCACCAGTCTCAAAGCCAAGCGTTGAGCATCTGAGTCCTCCTCACTCTCTCTGGGTCGGTCCCTTCAACAGGGAGGATAGAAGAGAGTATTACCTGGGCTGCCACTGCCTTGACCACTTGACCCAAGGGCCTGAAGTCTCTTTATAGCCTTGATTTTTTTCTTCCAAGGTCCTTGTAGCCTATCTGGAAGGTTAGCAATGGGTAATCTGTGGGTCATACCAGGGAGGGAAGCCTTCTTATCACATCCTTGACCTGGGCCCCTGGTAGACAGCAGACCTGCCTTTGGAGTGGGTCAGGTCTGCATCTTGGGCCTTCTGCACCCTTCAGAAGCGAGCCTCCTATGACAATAACTCTTCTCTTTTTTTGATGCAAGATGTTTGTGTGGAGGGCTTAGGCTGCTTTAATTTTGGGAATTCCTCCAAGCCATACGGTTCACCTCCCTTGCTGGCCAGTTGGACCTGCAGGACATCCAACCTGTTCTGCAAAGGCACCTGGGGAGCACTGCCAATAACTGAAGCAACACTCCCACCACGGTGGGTGGGAATTTGTGGCCACAGCTCCTCGTTGATTTGGTAGGGGAGTTCAGAGGGTGGGAGATGGACAAGGCAGGAGTTTCTTTACTGCCTTGACCGTGGACTTGCCTCCCCTCTCTCTTTTCCTTTGAGTTACTGGCTTTGGTCTGACAGGGGGTGGGTGCAGGGGGTACTTGACCCTCAGTGTCTGATAATGAGTAATCCTGTCTCTCCATCGGGGCTGCCAGAGCCATGATCTTTAAGGTCCCTTGCAACCCAAACCATTCTATGAATTTATGTGCTACAGGAGGGGGAAAGAACTACAGACAGACACACAAAATGTCAGGTGCACCCCACTGCTCCAGTGCAGAGCTAAGCACAAGTATCCTTTGCAGTTAGGTGAACCCTGCTCACCTGCCTCTGGCAGACAGTACTGAACACCCACCTAGGAACTGAACTGAACAGTTAAGTTTCTTGACTGAGAGTCATGAAACCTGTGGGTTAAAGAGGAGTGTCAGCAGCATGGCTGGCTGAAGCAGCTGCTAAGGCTTATTTTAGCCAGCAGTTTGGTCAACGTATTTGCAAGCACGGAGGCTTTGCTCAGAGTGAGCAACCTTCCCTTCATCCTGTTCAGTTACCCTGTCACAATCTTAGAAGAAGTGGGGCTCAGTGTAAAAGGTTTAGCTCTTTTTGCAAAGTAAGTATCTTCTAATTTAGATTTGATGCTGCTTTTTTTTACCTGGTGGACTTCCCATTTGTCAGTTGTATCTTGAATACTGGGTTCAGTTTGGGGCCCCTCAACTACAAGACAGACATTGAGTTCCTGGAGTACATCCAGAGAAGAGCAACAGAGCTGGTGAAGTGTCTTGTGAGGAGTGGCTGAGGGACCTGGACATGTTCAGCCTGAAGAAAAGGGGACCTGAGGGGAGACCTCCCCCACTACAAATCCCTGAAAGGAGATTGGAGTCAGATAGGGGTTGGTCTCTGTAGAAACAAGCCACAGGATGAGAGGAAATAGCCTCTAGTTTCACCAGGGAAGGTTCAGGTTGTTTTTTAAAGAAACTTCTTGACTGAAAGAGTTCTTGGACACTGGAACAGGCTCCTTAACGAGGTGATTGAGTCCTCATCCCTGGAGGTGTTTCAGAGAGGCAGGGATGTGGTGCTGGGAGTTTAGCATCAGGCTGGGTAGTTAGACAGCAATTGGACTGGATGATCTTAAAGGTCTTTTCTAACCCAAACAATTCTATGATTAAGAGTTGGAGCAGGATCTTGGGGAAAATCCAAAAGCACAGAGATGTAGCACTGGTCCCTCACCATCATCATCAGTGTACTGTTAGTCTCACTAGGACTTCTACAACAACACTGATGAGAGATGAGAGGCTATATTCATGCCTATGGTTCTGCACTAAGACAGGCAAAGCTTCTTCTTCACTGCATAATTCTGTTAGTAAACAGGCACTGAATCATGAAAAAAAGAGAGGCCCTCCCCAAGCAAACACATGCCCAGACCCCTCCCCCCCATAAAATACACCAGCATTAGCATTTCAGTGTGGCACAACAGAGAGATCTGCAGGTCAGTCAGGTGTTCTCTTTGGAGCCGTGGGTAGATGCAGATCCCTGTTAAAAGGAGGCTGGAGAGCATGTCTTACAAGGAGAGCCTGAGGGGAGATCTTATTGCTCTCTACAGTTACCTGAAAGGAGGTTGTAATAAGGCCAGTGTTGGCCTCTTCTCCCAAGCAACTAATGAGAGGACAAGAGGGAATGGCCTCATGCTGTGCCAGGGGAGGTTTAGGTTAGCTACTAGGAAGAATTTCTTTCTTAAAGGGTGATCAGAGATTGCAACAGACTGCTCAGGGAGGTGGTGGAGTCACCATCCTTAAAGGTGCTCAAGAAATGAGTCATGTGGCACTCTGGGGCATGGCCTAGTGGTCATGAAGGTGTTGGGTAGAAGTATCTTAGAGGTCTTCTCCAACCTTAACGATTCTGCAGATGATCCCCAGAGTGAGTCTGAGGAGCATGAGTTAAAGTTACACTTCATTCTTAAACAGTTCACAGTAGCTGTGTGACTAAGTCTGCCCTGGAGTTGTGTGATGCTCTAGTAAAGAAGGTTTGGGAGGGAGAAGTTCTGCATCCTTAAAGGGAAGCTTCAGCTCCCCTTAGATCCCACTTCCAAACATTCCCCAGGGGGGCAGAGTTAAGGCCATTTGCATGGTTTTAACTCATTTACTATTACAACATCATCCTGTTCTTAGGACCATTTTAATTCACTTTGCATAGAACAATGTACTGGGAGCTGCTCTTGCACAGCTTTTCTTCACCCAGACCTCTCTGAAGCCGTTTGCACAGGAGGTGATGGTTAGCATCTTTACAAAACAGGCTGAGAAAAGGTGACACTTGGGTATGTGGTGCAGCTGAAACAGGAACCAGCTTGCCTGAAGGGCAGCTCAGTAAATTCTCCAAGAGGTGACAACCTCTTCTAAGCTTTCCCTTTTCTTTGGCCAGGTAAAAAAGGCTGATGTGAGGACATTTCTTTCAAGTTTGAGGTTCTACCACCATCAAGGTAAGTCTTGTTAACAAAAGCATCCTTTTCACTTCAGAGGTTTCTTTCCAAACAGTTGTTTAAACCCCAAGGCCATCCATATACATATAGATGTATTTGTAGTCCTATGTGTAAACTTCATCGCTTCAGAGCACTGTAATCCACCGCATCACTTGTCTTTGTCATCATCTTTGGAGTTCCTCTGCAGGACAGGGCTCAGTTTGGTCTGCAAAACAGCTGCCAGTTTTTTGGAAGTCTTCTTGAGGAAAGCACTTCCAGGGTGAACGTCGCTGACATGCAGGTACAGGTCCTCCTGCGTGGGGCCCGTGTAGCCACAGTCTTCGCACACATAGAGTTTGTCTCGCCTCTGTTTGTAGGCATATTGCTGCTGCACGCCGTGGATCTTCTTCAGGTGCGACTCCAGGGAGCAGCGCTGGGTGAAGGCTTTGTTGCAGACCTCGCACTTGTACGGGCGAATTCCTGCAACATTAGAAGATGCTCTGACTTATCTGTCTTAACCACGTTAAGAGCTGCTCTTTATCTGTCTTAACCACGTTAAGAGATGCTCTGATTTATCTGTCTTAACCACCTTAAGAGATGCTCTTTATCTGTCTTAACCACCAGCCTAAGGAGCTGTCCAGGAAACACCCACTCGCAGAACATCAGGAGTAGGAAGGGACCTCTAGAGATCATCTAGTCCAGCCCCCTTGGCAAAGGAGGACTGCATAGGGCAGGTCACGCAGGAAGGCATCCACGTGGGTTTTGAAAGTCTGCAGAGGAGGAGGCTGCACAACCTTTCTGGGCAGCCTGATCCACTGCTGTCACCCTCACTGTAAAGAAGTTTCTCCTCACGTTGAGGTGGAACTTTCTGTGTTCCAGCTTATACTTATTGTTCCTTGTAATATTACTGGGCACCACCAAAAAGAGCCTGGCACCTTCATCTTGACACTCACCCCTCAGATATTTATAGACATTAATAAAGTCCCCTCTTGGCATTCCCAGGGCTAAACAGTCCCAGGCCTCAGTCTTTCCTCACAGGAGAGATGTTCAAAACCCTTAATTGCCCTTGTATCTCTCTGTTTGATTCTTCTCCAGTAGATCCCTTTCTGTCTTGAACTGGGCCCAAGCAAGCCTCTGCCACACCAGCTGTTGAGTAAATCATAGAATCAAAGAATGGTTTTGGCTGGAAAAGTCCTCTGAGAGCACTGAGTCCAACCATCAACCTTACGCCACCACAGCCATTCAGCCATGTCCCAAAGTGCCATGGCCACAGGTTTCTTGAACGCCTCCAGGCAGGGTCACTGCACCACCTCCCTGGGCAGCCTGTTCCCATGCCTGACCACTCTTGCAGCAAAGAGTTGTTTCTTAAAAGAAATTTTTCCTAATATCCAACCTAAACTTCATCTGGCAGTTTCAGGCCATTTCCTCTCCTTCTATCACCTGATACTAGGAAGAAGAGACCCTACCTCACTCCAACCTCCTGTCAGGGAGTTGTAGAGAGGAAGGAGGTCTCCCCTCAGCCTCCTTTTCTCTACACTAAACAGTCCCAGATCCTCAGCTGCTCAATACCCAGCAGAGATGAACAACTAGCCTGGGAAACTATCTGGATAAATAAAACATCCTGCTTTCAGGCTACAGATCTCAGGAATAGGTTGATGTATTTGGGATGAAAAAACCCTAGAATATTATAGAACCATAGAATAGTTTGGGTTGGAAGGGATCTTAAGACCGTCTTGTTCCAAACCCCCCTGCCATCGACAGGAACACCTCTAGGTTGCTCAGAGTCCTGGCCAGTTTGGCCTTTAACACCTCCAGGGAAGGGGCATTCACAGTTTCCCTGAGCAACCTATTCCAGTGTCTCACCACCCTCACTGGAAAGAATTGTTTCTAACATCCAATCTAAATCTTCCTCCCTCAAGCTTCAATTCATTCCACCTCATCCTATCACAGTATCACCAAGGTTGGAAGAGACCTCCTAGATCATCAACCCATTACCACAGAGCTCAAGGCCAGACCATGGCACCAAGTGCCACGTCCAATCCTGCCTTGAACAGCTCCAGGGACGGCGACTCCACCACCTCCCTGGGCAGCCCATTCCAGTGTCCAATGACTCTCTCANTCCTGATGCAGGCCAGGATGCCATTGGCTCTCTTGGCCACCTGGGCACACTGCTGGCTCATGTTCAGGTGGGTATCCATCAGCACCCCCAGATCCCTTTCTGTTTGGCTGCTCTCAGCCACTCCGACCCCAGCCTGTAGCTCTGCATGGGGTTGTTGTGGCCAAAGTGCAGCCCCTGGCACTTGGACTTATTGAAGCCATCCCCTTGGACTCTGCCCATCTGTCCAGGCAGTCGAGGTCACGCTACAAGCCCCTGTAAAAAGTCCCTCTCCAGATTTCTTGTAGGTACTGGAAAGCTGCTATAAGGTCCCCTCAGAGCCTTCTCTTCTCCAGGCTGAACAGCCCCAACCCTTGCAACCTGTCCCCATAGGAGAGGTGCCCCAGCTCTCTGTGTAGGTGTAGAGTGAAGTTATCAGGTGTCCACTTGTCCTAAAGAAGAAGGCATTACATAATCCCACAAAGTTTACTTCTGCAGACCTGGGGTCAGGTAGAACTTGGTTTCAGCTCACCCTTCTCTTTGGCTTCTGTGGTCAATAAAATCTTGTATCTCACTTAGATGCTCATTTTTCTCTTTCAGTGAGCAAAGCTTAATGAGACTTTAGTGGCTGCAAACTCAATGTGAACATGAAGTTATCACAATGTTTCCAAGGAGTGAGAGTAGAATATGGAATCATAGAATCATCATCTAACCCTACCAAGTCTGGTGCTAAACCCTGTCTCCCAGCACCACATCTCTGCATTTTGGAAGCACCTACAAGGATGGAGATTCAACCACCTCCCTGGGGAGCCTGTACCACATCTAGATTCGACGACTGAGATTACAAACTCAAGTTCCAAAATGAAGTGCACTAGGATGAAAGAAGTAAGTATCTCCAGAAGGGGCTGCTCTCATGATTTGAATGCCCAAGCAGTTTGTCAAGAAGCTGGTGCTAGTCTCTTTGCAGTGGTGTGCAGTGACAGGCAACAGGTACGCACTGGAACACAGGAAGTTTCACCTTGACAGGAGGAAAGACTTCTTTACTGTGAGGGTGATGCAGCACTGGGCCAGGCTGCCCAGAGAGGTTGTGGAGTCTCCTTCTCTGGAGACTTTAAAGACCCTCCTGGAGGTGTTCCAGTGTGACCTGCCCTAAGTGAGCCTGCTTTGGCAGGGGGTTGGTTCTCCAGAGGTCACTTCCAACCCCTACCATTCCGTGATTCTGTGACTGATTCAGCGCAGGCAACAGACGCAACAAAGCCACTAAGCAGGAGAGTATTCATTTTGCCATCGGCACTGATGGGACAACTGCCCCCACCCCATGCTCAAATAACAAATATCTGAGGGTTTAGCTATGCCTGTGTAAACCTAAACCAGGAGAGATCTCAATGCCTGAAGTAGCTCAGTAAAGCCTTCAAGCAAAGACCAGCCTTGAAACTGAGGCAGTTATGGAAACTGCTTGCTCTCTCTTCCTGATGAAAGGACATGAGTGTGTGACCAGGTCTGTGGTGAGCCAGGCAAAACACAGCCCATACAGACAGATGTAATCCTGCTAAGCTCAGCACTGATCTTCCTACCAGAAATCTCAACTAATTAGAAGTTCCAGCAAGTAGCATCCCGATGGCATATTTGCAGGTCTTGTCAAAGGTCATCCCAGTGCACCAGCTTAAACTACTGAGACTAGGACAACAAAGCTGATGAAGGGTCTGAAGAAGGAGTGTGAGGAGCAGCTGAGGGAACTAAGGTTGTTTAGTCTGGAAAAGAGGAGGCTGAGGCTAGACCTCCTCCCTCTCTGCCACTCCTTGAAAGGAAGTTGGAGCCAAGTAGGGGTTGGTGTCTTCTTCCTAGTATCAGGTGATAGGATGAGAGGAAATGACTGAAATTGTGCCAGAGGAGGATTAGGTTGGATACTGGGAAAAACTTCTTTCCTGCAAGAGTGGTCAGGCATTGGAACCAGCTGCCCAGGAAGGTGGTGGAGTCACCCTGCCTAGAGGTGTTCAGGAAATGTGGGTATGGGATTCTGGGAAGAGGTTGAAGGGCCATGGTCATGTTGGGTTGATGGTTGGACTCAATGATCTCAGAGGTCTTTTCCAGCCAAAACAATTCTGTGATTCTATGACTGAAGATTCCTAACTGCTATGAGACTGATTCGGTTACATCAAACCACAGCTAGAAAGAAATTCCCCATCTTTGGTAGCAGTCACACATGAAAATGTATTTTTGACCAGCAGTGATTTGGACGCTTTAGTTTCTGAATCTCAAAGGAGGAGGGGACAGGTTGAAAAAAATCACTTTTTTTCTGAAGCACCAACTCCATCCTTCAGCCTCATCCCACCAGTGGCAGTTAGTACCTCGCACACAACCAGCAGCTTTCCTTTCCACATGGATGCTGTGCAAAGAATCCAAACCAGCCCAAACCATTTTGGCCCCATGCTTTCCCAGCAAAATGGGGGGCATTGATTACTGCTAAGAAACACCTCCTGCTTACCAACAGCCCTGCATGATTGCCTGGGCAATGGTACCCAAGTCGAAGGAAAAAAGGGCACTGCAGAGTGAGCCCAAACAACTAGCAGGTCTTGTAGGCAGCCACATGTTTGGACAGTCACAGTGTGCTCACAGGAGACACAGTGGCTGCATCTTCCAGGTGTCCCTACAGTGCAAAGTCAAAGCTAGCTTGGTCTGTCAGACAGCACCTTGCTTGGTGAGGATGGACTTAATCTGTAGTTAAGCCTTCTCTCTTCAGCAAAGGATTGTGGAATCAGAATGGTTTGGGTTGGAAGGAACCTTAAAGATCATCTAGTTCCAACCCCCCTGCCATAGGCAGGGACACCTTCCACTATACCAGTTTGTTCCAGGCCCTCTCCAACCTGGCCTTGAACATCTGTGGGGGCACCCAGGGCCTCTCTGGGCCCCCTATTTCAGGATCTCACCACCCTCACTGTAATGAATGTCTTCCTAATATCCAGTATAAATCTCCCTTCTTCCAGCTGAAAGCCATTGCCTGTCACTGCAAGCCCATGTAAAAAGAAAGAGAAACAAGGTGGTGACCTTCTGTCTGCTCCAAGTCAGAATAAGTAACTCTTATTACTGTGGGCTGGAGCCAACTAAGCCAAGAAACACAATCACTGCCATTTAGGGTGGGCTCAGAACCAACCCCAGTGTGGAAGAGGCACAGAAAGTGCATCTCTCCGGCCTGGGGAGGCAAGAGTGAACGGAGCAGGGTGAAGGATGATGCTCCTTCCTCCCTAGGGCTAAATCACAGCACCCTCAGTCATGCCTGTACACCAGTGTAGATGCAAGCAGAGATGAGGAAACTAGCCCAGAATAAGCCCTGACTCAGGAGCGTTTTCAGCCCAGTGCTCCTAATTCTCATGCTGCAGTCCACACGAGTGAGTAGAGACAGCACAGGCCCGTGGTCGGGCATGCAGAGGGCACCAGTTCCAGAAGGGAGGAACCAGTGGCCCAAAGGCTGCCCAGCTTCCCTCAAGAAGCAGGAGGCACAGCATGAACCACACTCTGCTTTCTCCAGATGGTGCCAAAACCAGGCTGTAACCTCCTGCTGCAGGACAGCCACGGGGAAGGTTTGCAAGAGCAGAAGCAAGCCAGGAGGAAACTGCTGCTCATTGCCTCTAGAGGGCAAAGCGTTTTCACCCACCGCCTGCCGCCGCCCACCGTAACATGCTGCAAGTTACCTCGGGTGGGTCACCCCAAACGGGTCACTGACCCAGGCACAGTAGCAACGCAGCAGTGTCTACACCACGTCTAGGTGGCAGCTTGTGCACACTTGGATTTCCTCGTCACAGAACCACAGAATTGGTTTGGTTGGAAAAGACCTTCAAGATCAAACTAAGACAACTGTTAAACCATGTCCCTAGGTGCCATGTTCACAGGTTTCTTGAACACTTCCAGAGGTGGTGGCTCCACCACGTCCCTGGGCAAGCTGTTCCTTAGTCCCAGGGCTTCTATCTGTCCGCACATCCTTCCCTGTCCTCCACTGCATCCCTGCTGGCTGTTTTGCATACGTTGTCTGCCTGGGGTTTTTGTGAGGTTACTCTCACCTTCTCCGTAAGAAGAAGGGAGCAGTCTCTCCAGCAGCACCCTGTCATAGGACAAAGGACAATGGATACAAGCTGGAACACAGGAAGTTGTATCTCTACATGAGGAAAACCTTCACCTGCATGTGCGGGTGACAGAGCACTGGACCAGGCTGCCCAGAGAGGTCTAAAGACTTTCAAGAGCTGTCTAGAGGTGTTCCTGTGTGATCTGCCATAAGTGATCCTGCTGTGGCAGGCTCAACGGAGTCCTCTACTGGAGAAGGTCCAGTGGAGGGCTACTAGCATGATTAGGGGACTGGAGCACTGCCTGATGAGGAGGGGCTGAGGGACCTGGGGCTGCTTAGTCTGGAGAAGAGAAGACTGAGAGGGGATTGAATCAATGTTTATAAACATCTGAGGGCTGGGGGTCAGGAGGGGGGTACACGCTCTGCTCACTGCTCCCTGGGATAGGACAAGGAGCAATGGATCGAAGCTGCAGCACAGGAGGTTCCAGCTCAAGGGGGAACTTCTTTACTGTAAGGGTCACAGTGCACTGGAACTCTCAGAGAGACTGTGGAGACTCCTTCTCTGGAGCCTTTCAAGGCCTGTCTGGATGTGTTCCTGTGTGACCTGAGCTAGATTGTATGGTCCTGCTCAGGCATGGGGGTTGGACTTGGTGATCTGTTTGGGTCCCTTCCAACCCCTGACAGCCTGTGAGCCTATGAACAGTCTCCAGAGGTCCCTTGCAACCCCTCTGGTCCCGTGATTCTGCGAGTCTCCTCCTCCTTGTCCCATCTCAGCCCTTCTCCCCGCGCAGAGCTGCCCCAGCGAAGGCTGTTCTCACCGGTATGGGTCCGCACGTGTCTCTTCAGATCGAAGGTGTCGTTGAAGCCTTTTCCACAGAAGGTGCACAAGTGTCTCTTCACCTGGCTGTGGCACTTGATGTGACGGTTGAGCATCCGCTGCAGGCGGAAGCCTTTGCCGCACAGCTCGCAGCTATGCACCGTGGCGTCGCTACAGGTGCCGGTGGTGAACTGAGGAGCAGAAAAGGAGCGGCTTGAGTAAGCAGCAACGTGACAAAGACCAAAGCAAAACATGGAGGGGAGGCTTTGCATGGCGTTACAAAGCTCTCGGGGTCTCTTCAACACAGCAAGGAAAAGCCATCAGAAGGTTCTCGCTGGGTGAAACCTTCACACTTCCCTTTGCAATGAAGTATTGGTCTTGATGACCTTAGAGGTCCTTTCAAACCTTAATGATTGTATGATGTTAAGTGGGTGACTTAATGGGCACACTTTGGGACTGGCACAACAGTGGCCAGCATGGTGTCAGGGGTTAAAGCAAAGAGTGTGTAGGGGGTATCTTCCAGAAGCAAAGATTCTTGGCCAGCTAGAGATCCATAAGCACATGGGCTCAGGCAATGAATACCTCTCTGTGTGCTCCTCCACCCTGCTAGTGTCCAGGATGGAGAAAGAAGGCTCCCCCCAGTCTGAAAATGTTCTACCCATGCAGTGTCTTCTCTAATCACACTTCCCAGTGGCTACAGCTAACTGGAAAACCAGCCAGCAGTGACCAAAAGAAGGCAGGTTGGGTGACACAAAGCAAGGGCACATTGTGCTGACTCAGCAGAGACCAAAACAATGGCACCCCTTGGTCTCCCAGGCTCATTAATTAAAAGCAGAATGTCAGTAGGGATTCGTCTTCTCATCCCTGCTCCTAGCACCAAAAATATCTTGCCACCGCCATGACCTAACTTGACTAAGGGAGACTCTGATGATTCAGACCTCAGGGAAGAGTGGCTGGAAAGCTGCCTGGCAGAGAAAGTCCTGAGGAGGTTGATCAACACCAGCTGAAGATGAGCCAGCAGTGTGCCCAGGCAGCCAAGAAGGCCACCAGCATCCCGGCCTGCCTCAGCAATAGTGTGACCAGCAGGACCAGAAAAGCAATTGTACCCCTGTACTCAGCACTGCCCAGGCCACACCTGGAGTCCTGAGTTCAGGGTTGAGGCCCTCACTACAAGAAAGACATTGAGGTGCTGGAGCATGTCCAGAGAAGGGCAACAAAGCTGACAAAGGGCCTGGAAAACAAGTCTGCTGAGAAGCAGCTGAGGGAACTGGGGCTGTCAGCCTGGAGAAAAGGGGGCTAAGGGGAGACTTCTCACTCTATACAACTCTTTGAAAGGAGTTTGGGGCCAAGTGGGGGCTTGGTCTCTTCTCCCTAGCTGCAAGTGATAGGATGAGAGGAAGTGCTCTCAAATTGCACCAGGGGAGCTTTAGGTTGGAGATTAAAGGAAACTTCTTCCCTGAAAGGGCTTTGGAAGACTGGAACAGGCTCCCCAGGGAGCTGAATCCCTGCAGAGATGCTGTGCAGAGGGACATGGTTTATCACCACTCTTGATAGAGCTAGACAATGGTTGGACTCCATGATCTTAAAGGTCTTTTCCAAGCCAAACGATTCTGATTCTGTGCCTCTGTGAGGAACATTCCTTAGAGGGAATGATTAGCTGCTGGAAGATGCAAATATTTGGCTATTCGTTTAATTATCCAGCTCCCTGCTGGCCACTCGGAGTGGGGTAATGTCCGCAGAGCAGGAGTCACTGTGCACAGACAGTCACCAGCTCTCCTGGTGCTTCCAGAGGCTGAGGCATGCTGAGAACAGCCAGCTCTGCTGAAGTCAGGTTGCACCATGGCAGCTGCTAACAGCCCAGGTTAAATTATACAAAGCGGGTTAAAGTCAAACAGCAGCAGGGCAAGCTCCTGACAAAGGAACATGTCTGAGGATTTCTCTTTCCTCAACAGCCAGCTCTTTTTTTCCTCTTCCTTCTCCTCTTTTGCTTTCTACTGAAAGATTGCTGTCCAGAATTGGAAGGAAGATTGAAAACAGCCGGTTGTGACACCACCAGATGTGAAACTGGAGGGGGAGCTAGCTAGGAAATAGCTGTTTGGGCAACAGGTAGGACTCCACCTCATGTGGCTACATCTAACCAGGGTGAAAACCTAGCGTTAATCATGAGATGAGTAACAGGGCGGCTGAAAGGCTGCCATCCCAGCAGAGACAGAGGGAATGTTTACAGCTCCATCCAAGGAAACAACAGACAGGGTTTAACGAGGTGCTAACTAGCCACGAGCAAACACACCTCCTCCGTCCTAGCACTGGGGTGGTCTGGCTCCACCTCTGCTGAGGAGGGTGTTCAGAGGCGGACGCGGAGCTCCCATCCCATCTGCATCACTGTTGCACTTTGAGGAGCTCAGTCTTCGGTTCTCGGGTACCACCAGGAACCCTTAAGCATTTTGCCTTCTCGACCCTGGGAGGAAAACCACCTCTCTGCTCTGCTAGCTCTGTCCAGGGAACACCCAGACAGCCGGAGCTCCTGCCCATGCAGAGAGAGGCTCTTCAGCAAAGCTATGGACAGGTAATTGTTCCGTTTCACCCGAGCCTGCGGGTCCACCTCAAGGTGGCAATGGCATTTCACGGCTTCGGGAGACCATCTCCTAGCTACTACTTTGATAAACCAAGAGGACAGGAGGGCAGCGGGAAGATTCCCCTCGGCCCCTCTGTGGCAAAGGCTCGACTACAACCTAGAAGGCAGCCTTTTTAAGGAGGCCCCGCGTTGAGGAACGAGAACCACCCACGCACCATGGGGCATGACTCCCAGCTGCCAGGGCTGGTCCTTCCTGGCTGGGTTCAGAGCTCCTGCGGGATCTAAGCCAAGCAGGTCAGGGGCAGCATGTCCCAAGGCAGGGATAAGGGAAGTCAAAGGGCGCTGGAAGATCGTGGGACATGGCTTAGGAGGCTTGTCCCCCACCACTGCCACCAGCTCGGTGTGCGGGATGGCCGCTGTCAAGCCTAGCAGAGGGAACCACGAGGGAACGTTGTCACCCGGCCAGCAGCAGGGTGTCACCCTCATCAATCGGCAAGCAGACGGTGGGGCTGACGGTGGTTTACCTTGATTTTTGACCTGACAACGGGTCGCTTGACGGCCAGGTCCAGCAGCATCCCCCCAGCCGCGCCCAAGTCGCCGGGGCCAGGCTGGGGCGTCGGTGGGTCGCTGGGCTCGGCGTCGCGGGTCCCGCTGCTCCCGCTGCTCTCCAGGCTGTCCTCGTAGCCCAGCAGCACGCAGCCGATGCCGCCTGTAGCGGTGGGGAGGGAGTAGACTTTGATGGGGGGACATCAGAGAAGCTACGGAGCGGAGCAGGGCCGGGCAGGGCAGGGCAGGTGGCCAGCGGCCGGCAGCCGCCGAGCCCCGCGTGTTTAACCTGCGGGAGGGCGGCGGGGGAGGATCCCCGGCTCCCGCCGCAATCGGAAACTCAAACACGAACGGTCCCAAAGTTCAAACAATCCAGCTCCGCCGCCTTCCCGTTATACCCCGGGCAAGGGCAGGAGGAGGAGGAGAAGGAGGAGGGGAAAGAGGCCAGGAGTACATCACCACCCCCACCCCCCTCCCCTTCAGGTCCTTTCTTCTCCTTCCCCTCCACGCCACCTTTCTCATGCAAACGACGATTCCCACCTTCCCGGACACACAGACACACACACGTCCATCCCCCATGCCCGGGAGGGTGCGAGGTGGTGCCAGGCAATAGGGCCGGCACCGGGATAAGGGTACACGTCCGTCCCGGCACCCCCCCGGCGCCACCGCCCGCTCCCTCGGAGCTCCCCACCTGGCATGGTAAAAACCCTTTCCTCAACCCGCTCCCCTCCGCAGCCCGCGGGGACTGGGGTGAGGGCTGGCATCTGGTGAGGTCCCTCCTTCCTTTCTCCTCTCCCGGCGGCGAGCGGTGCCCTGGGGAAGGGAGCCGGTGGGCACTGCCATACCTGGGATGTAGGTGTCGGCTCTCTCCTCGTCGGGCAGCCCATCCCAGCTGCGCACCGCCGGCTGCGGGCTCCGCCGTTTCACCAGGAAGGCTCTGGGCATGGCGAGGGCAAAGGGGACGCGGCACAGGCACGGCTCGGCTCGGCGCGGAGCGGAGCGGCGGTTCAACCCCCGCCACCCGCCCGCCCGCAGCCCGGCGGGGAGCGGGGACCGTACGCACCGGGCAGTGCCGCTGAGGAGCGGGGAGGGGAAGGGGAGGGGAAGGGAAGAAGGGAAAGGAGGTGGATGGGGTTGGTGGGGTGGGGTGGGGGGAAGGAAAGTTTCATAAGGTGGAATAGAAAAATGCACCAGGAAACTTGGGAAGGAGCATGCGTGCTGCAAACATAACGGTGTCAACAAGTCTGCTTACCTGTCCGACCGGTTGGAGCAGCTGAGCTTTGTTCCAGCCCTTCCTAAGGCATGAAATGTTTGCAAAAGAATTTAACGTCTGAAAATTAAAGGGAAAAAGAAAAGAAAAGAAATCCCACCGCCTACACACCACTGGCCGGTGGGGCTGGACCTGCTGCCCACCCTTCGCAGGCAAAAAAAAAAGTTTGCTATTTTGTTTCCTAATGACAAATGTTTCTTCTGTTAAAAAAAAAGAACCAAATCAAACCCAAACCAAACCAACCCACCCCTCATCTATATAGCTAATGTTTTATATTTCCATTCCATCCCTGTCATTGATTTTAAACGAAAAGACATGGCACAGACTTTCCCTCCCCATCTCCTTGTTGCTTGTTTTGTTTGCCTCTTGGTCCTCTCCCCTTTCTTCCCCGAAGTGGAAAGGAAACAAAATGAAAAGAGGATGGGGTGAGGGGAAGGAAGCAAAAGAAGCACAGAGGAAAACCCACACAACTCATCTCCCACACAGCATCCTCCTGGAGAAAGTGTCTGCTGGGGGCTTGGCTTGGTGGATGCTTTGCTGGGTACAATGCTGGCTGGATGGCCAGGTGCAAAGACTGTTGGGGAACGGAGTTCAATCCAGTTAGTGGATGGTCACGAGCCCTGTTCCCTAGGGATCAGTGCTGGGACCGTCTCTATTTAATATCTTTATCAACAATCCACATGAGGGAATTTGGGGCACCCTCTGTAAGTTTGCAGATGACTCCAAGCTGGCTGGGAGTGTTGATGTGCTTGAGGGTAGGGAGGCTCTGCAGAGGGACCTGGATCAAAGTGCTGAGGCCAATTGCATGTGATTCAACAGGGCCAAGTGCTGAGTCTTGCACTTGGGTCACAACCCTGTGAGCACTCCAGGCTTGGGGAAGGGTGGCTGGAAACTGCCCAGCAGAAAAAGACCTGGGAGTGGTGATCAACAGCCAGCCAAAGATGAGCCAGCACCTGCCCAGGTGGCCAAGGAGGCCATCAGCATCCCGGCCTGGATCTGCAATACTGTGACCAGCAGGAGCAGGAAAGTGATTGTCCCCCTGTGCCCCTGTACTCAGCACTGCTCAGAGCATACCTTGAAGCCTGGGTTCAGTTTTTGAGCCCTCGTTACAAGAAAGACATTGAGGTGCTGGAGCAGGTTCAGAAATGGGCAATGAAGCTGATGGAGGATCTGGAGAAGAGGTCTTGTAAGGAGCAGCTGAGAGAACTGGGGTTGTTAGCCTTGAAAATAAAGGAGGCTGAGGGGAGATCTGCCTCTCTACAACTCCCTGAAAGGAGGTTGTAGTGAGGTGGGCACTGGTCTCTTCTCCCCAGTAACAAATGATAGGAAGAGGTTCAGGTCGGAGATTAGAAGAAACTCCTTCCCTGAAAAGATTCTCAAATACTGTAACAGGCTTCCCAGGAGAGTGGCTCAATCCCCGTGCCTGGAGGTTTCTGTAAAGGGCAGAAGTGTGTTCTTAAGGGACACAGTTTATCACCAGCCTTAGCTGGACTCGATTGTGAAGGTCTTTTCCAACTGAAATGCTTCTATGACTCTAGAAGGAGTCTCTGAGCACAGCAAAGCCTGTGTGTGGCATTCAGGATGCCTCCTCCCGCCTCGTGCCCAAAATCCAATCCTGTTTATTCCACACGCTGCAAACCTGCTTGGTGCCTTCCTCTCCAAGCACATCCTTGCAGCAGAACTGGCAGTGGCCTGGGGTGGTTGTGCAAGCTGCTGAGAATGAGCATCAAGAACCGTTTCCCTAAGTGAAGAAGCTTTTCGAATGACATCACTCTAAGGCTGACGCTTTCCTCTCAAAGAACAAAGCACAGGTCAGAGAGAATCAGTAGGGGTCTCACCATTGCTTTCACTGAGATGAAGATTTACCTTCAGAAGCTGAATCTGTAGCTTTTGGGAAGGATGTGCCTTCAAGTGTTGTGGGCAAATGAAAGAGCTCTGCTTAACACATCTCCCTGCTTACACTTTGGGTAAAGGACCACAGGAGTGGGGCCTTTGGGGGCTTTATCCAAGGCCAAACTGGTGTGAGATCTCACCTGTCTGAGGTCTGGGGGTGTGGGATTGCCTAAAGCCCCAGGCATGAAGGAGCCCGAGCCCTAGTCTTGAGACCCATATCAGGTGCTGCACCTCCCAATAGGTCCTCCAGTCTTGGCATCCCAAAGATATTAGTGTTTCCAGGAAGGAAATCTCAGCTGGGATCTGCAGCAACCCCCAGGACACCCTGCTTCTGAAAGGTCTATCCAAGGAATTTGAAGATCATCGAGTCAAACCCTCCTGCCAAAGCAGGATCACCTATGGCAGGTCATGCAGGAACACATCCAGACAGGTCTTGAAAGTCTCTAGAGAAGGAGACTCCCCAGCCTTTCTGGGCACCCTTACAGCAAAGATGTTTTGCCTCATGTTGAGGTGGAATTTTCTGTGTTCCAGTTTGTGTCCATTGCCCCTGGTCCTATTACAGGATACCATTAAAAAGAGACTGGTCCCTTCTTGACAACCATCCTTAAGGTCTTTCCTGTGTGACCTACTCTAGGTGATCCTGCTCTGGCAGGAGGGTTGGACTAGATGATCAGTTCAATCCCAAGCACAGATCCAGGCTGGGTGGGGAATGGCTGAGAGCAGCCCTGAGGAAAAGGTCCTGGGGGTCTGAGGTGATGCAAAGCTCAACAGGAGCCTGCAGTGTGCACATGCAGCCCAGACAGCAACCCTGTGCTGGGCTGCAGCAAGAGCAGTGTGGGCAGCAGGGCAAGGGAGGGGATTCTCTGCCTTTACTCTGCTCTCCTCAGACCCTACCTAGAGTACTGTGTGCAGTTCTGGAGCCCCCAACAGAAGAGGGACATGGAAGTGTTGGAGTGAGTCCAGAAGAGGCTACAAAAATGCTCAGAGGGCTGCAGCAGCTCTGCTATGAGGACAGGCTGAGAGAGTTGGGGCTCTGCAGCCTGGAGAAGAGAAGGCTTGGAGGAGACCTTGGAGTGGCCTTCCAGTATCTGAAGGGGACCTACAGGAGTGCTGAGGAGGGACTACTGACAAGGTCTTGTAATGCCAGTATGAGGAGGAATGAGTTTAAACTGGCAGAGGGGAGATTCAAAGTGGATGTTAAGAAGAAGTTCTTTCCAGTGAGGGTGGTGAAACACTGGCACAGGTTGCCCAGGGAGGTTGTGGATGCTTCCTCCCTGGAGGTGTCCAAGGTCAGGTTGGATGAGGCCTTGAGTGACCTGTTCTAGTGGGAGGTGTCCCTGCTTATGGTGGGGGATTGGATCTAGATGATCTTTGAGGTCCCTTCCAAACCCTAATGTTCTGTGATTCTGTGAAATGTTAGTAAGGTCTCCTCTCAGTCTCCTCTCCTGGAAGAGTGAACAGCCTCAGGGCTCTCAGCCTCTCCTCATCAGACAGATGGCCCAGTCCCTTCAACATCCTCATAGCCCCTGCTGGACTCTCTCTGGTAGTTCCCTGTGCCTCTTGACCTGGGGAGCCCACGACTGGACACAATACTCCGGATGTGGCCTCACCAGGGAAGAGTAGAGAGGGGAGAACTTCGTCTTCCAGGAAGGCTTGTAAGCCCTGGGCACTGACCCACAGGACAGACCCTGGGAGCAGTGGTGAGTGCTGGGGGCACCCGGGGAGCAAGTGCCCCCCATGATCCTGTGGCAGGTCTATTCTCCACAGGTACCAGATGGGAAGCCACCTCACCACACCTCAGGCAAGACCTCAGTAACCACCCATGAAAAGCTTCTCTTTCTCTTGCTCATCAAGGCTATGTAATTTCTGTGTTACATCTGAGATTTTGCTCCGGGTCAGAAAGCAGCTCCTTGGGGTTGCACTGATCTTTTTGCAACGCTTCCAACTGGAGGTGTCTTTCATTTCAACCACTCCTTGTCTTTTAAGCCAGAAGAGGCAGCAAATGGTGTTAATCACAGTGCTCCTAAACCAAGAGCTTGCTTTGACTACTTCAATGTCATCTGGGCTTCTGTCAAGTCCTCCTCTGATGTTCCATTTAGCAAGGTCCTGGAGCACACACTCGAGCTGGGTGCTCTGTGCCAGAGGTGTGCTTGCAAGCACAGCACAGCACTAAGTTGTTACTATTCTTTTGTACTGTTATCAGCTCTGGAGTCCTGGCAGTGGTGGTCGGGGCTGTGGTGTGTCCAGCACCTTCAGAGGTACAGGGTGAAGAGAAAATCCTGCAGGCTCCAGCAAGCAAGAGGAGCTGGATGTGCTCACTGCGGGTGGGCTTTCTTCTTGGGCCAGAAGGTAGAAATCGAGACCACTGACCAAGGCTTGGAGCTGCTTGGCCATAGCTCATCAGAAAACCGTCTTGCCTTTCCTAGAAGTACCATTCACAGAGCCACAGGATCACAGATTGGTAGGGGTTGGAAAGGACCTCTGAAGATTCTCTAATCCAACCCCTGCTGCTGGAGCACCCAGAATCAATCATACAGGAACACATCCATGTAGGTTTGGAATGCCTCCAGAGACACTTCACAACCTCTCTGGATGGCCTGATCCTGTGCTCTGTCACCCTCAAAAGGAAGAAGTTTTTCCTGATGTTTACACAGGACCTCTTGTGTTCCAGTTCGTGTCCACTGCCCCCTGTCCTGTCACTGAACATCGCTGAGAAGAGTTTGGCTCCATTCTCCTGACACCTGCCCTTTAGCTATTGATCAGCAGGGATGAGATTCCTCCTCAGTCCCCTCTTCTCCAGGCTAAACAGCCCCAGCTCTCTCAGCTTCTCCTTGTGAGCCTGATGTTCCTGTCCCCTCAGCATCTTGGTGGCTTTCTGCTGGATTCTGCACTAGTTCCTCGTCCTTCTTAAACTGCAGAGCCCAGAACTAGATGCAGTATTGCAGATGAGGCCTCCTCAGGGCAGAATAGAGGGGGAGGAGAACCATCCTCAACCTGCTGGACACACTCTTCTCAGTGCAGCCCAGGGTGCCCCTGGCCTCCTTGGCTGTGAGGGCCCGTGGCTGGCTGGACTTCATCCATCGGCACTCCCAGGTCCTTTCCCCAGAGCTGCTCTCCAGCAGCTCAGCTCCCCCCCGCGCTGAGCCGCGGGGCAGTTCCTCCGCAGGTGCCGGATGCTACCCTTGCCCTTGCTGCTTCGCAACCCAGAGGAGCCTGGGCGGCAGCAGGCGCGCAGCACAGCCCCGCCAGCGCCACTGCAGCGAGCCGCAGCAGGCACCACCAGGTGCAGGGTGTCACCCTCGGGGCCGTGTCACCTTCAGCAAGGCAGGCCACGGACACAGCAGCAGGCAGCCGGTGTCCTTCCCCATCTGCCTGCTGCAGCAGCGGCGCACGGACAGCCCCAGCGCCTTGGCGTTAATGAGCTGCCACGGGAAGGAGGTCCTGGCACACAAACCTTCCTGCAGGCTCTCCTTCAGTTGTCGGCTTCTAGCCGGGTGTGGGAGAAAGTCCAGGCCCTTAAACTCACATCTTTGAGTGTAAATCCAGTGAAATGCACAAGGCGCCCTGTAGGGTCACAGTGGGACCCCATCCTCACAGATCCGACTGCTCAAATATGTTCCGTTTGACTCCAGTCATTGTGGGGAGGAGGGAGGGAGAGGCTGGATCACACGAGGCATCGGCCAACTGCCCTCTCGCACTGCCAACTGCCCCTTCCCAAACCAGCCCTGCCTGGGGTTGGGTCCATGGTGCCATGCGAGCGCAGAGCAGACTCCCTCACCTAGCTGGGAGTGGGGAAAGTGTGCTGGGGGCTTGGACCGGGGTGTGGGGAGAGAGGAAAAGAGCAGGGCAAAGAAGGGAAGGGAAGGATAGAAGGACAGAATCCCAGAATCCCAGAAATAACCAGGTTGGAAAAGACCTGCGAGGTCATCAGTCCAACCTATCACCCAACACCTTCTAATTAACTAACCCATGGCACTAAGTGCCTCATTTAGTCTCCTTTTAAACACCTCCAGGCACAGCGACTCCACCACCTCCCCGGGCAGCCCATTCCAATGCCAATCACCCCTTCTGTGTACAACCTTTTCCTAACATCCAGCCTAGACCTCCCCTGGCACAGCCTGAGGCTGTGTCCCCTTCTTCTGGTGCTGGCTGCCTGGCAGCAGAGCCCAACCCCACCTTCTACAGCCTCCCTGCAGGGAGCTGCAGACAGCAATGAGGTCTGCCCTGAGCCTCCTCTTCTGCAGGCTACACACCCCCAGCTCCCTCAGCCTCTCCTCACAGGGCTGTGCTCCAGGCCCCTCCTCAGCCTTGCTGCCCTTCTCTGGACATATTCCAGCACCTCAGCATCTTTCTCAAACTGAGGGCCTGAGAATTGGACTCCAACCATTCTCTGACTCTGCACCTGCCAGGTTAAAGCTGTCTGTGGCCTTCTGTTAGAAACTCTGGGGACTGTGGCCTCCAACAAGTGGTTGCTTATGTGAAGGTGGCTTTGGGACCCATGTGGTGTCTAATAAAGCATGTGCAGAGGACATCTTTTTAAGCACAGCAGGAACATGAAGAAGGAGTAGCTTTCTCCCCTGCTTTCATAGAATCAGAGAACTGTTGTTGGAAGAGACCTTTGAGCTCATCAAGCCAGGTTGGACAGGGCCTTGAGCAGTCTGTTTTAGTGGGAAATGTCCCTGCCCATGGCAGGGGGCTTGGAACTAGATGACCTTTAAGGTCCCTTCCAACCTAAATCACGCTGTGATTCCATGACCGTTGAGGACCATGACTCGGAAGCCCACAGAAGAGCTCAGAGATGCCCTTGCTCTGAACACTAACCTTGCCCCGGGGCTCGTGGGCTTTCTGGTCCCAGCTTCCCTTCCACCTGGCTGCCTGCCCTTGGTTCTGCAGCTCAGCATCTGCCTGTGAAGAGCCAAAGCACTTTCAGGGGCTGTCCCCTTCCACCGCACCCCACACCCCAGCAGACAGCTGCAGCACCAGGGGTGACTCAGCTGGATTTCCACAGCTGCCTGCACGCACACCCTGCACACCGCCAGGCTTGCTGTTGTGGCTGAGGGCATGCTCCCATCCAAAAGCATGGCACCTCCATGCCAGCATTTGGGGGACCCCTTGGAGGTCAGCTGCATGTGAGCCTTGCTGTGAGTGGCACAGTCCGCAGCTGCACCACAACACCCTTGAGCTGTTCTGCTGTGGGGCCAAGACTGAGCACCGGAAAGCTCTGCTTCTAAGGCAGGCTTTGGCAGCTCTCCTGTTAGCTGAGGTGACCTCACCAGAGTGGCTCCACAGCAGCGTTACCTCACAATCACAGAATGACAGGCTGGAAAAGACCCCAAGGGTCATCTGGGTGCAAGCTGGAGCACAGAGGGATCCATGTGAACGTAAGGGAAGACTGTTTGACTGTGAGGGTGACAGAACACTGGAGCCCAGAGAGGTTGTGGAGTCTCCTTCTCTGGAAGCATTCAAAACCCACCTGGACGTGCTCCTGGCTGACCTGCCCCAGGTGATCCTGGACTGGCTGATCTCTGGAGGTCCCTTCCCACTCCTAGCGTTCTGTGACTCCGTGATGCTTTGATCTGGTCCAACCTACCTCATAAGGAGAGAGCATCAGCTCCTCAAGCTGTCCTGGTTTGAATCACCAGCTGCTTTCTGCTTTCCTTGGCTGAGCAGGGAAGCAAGGATGGGGAAGCTGCCAGCCAGGGGAAGATGGCTCCCCAGGCTGCGGCAGAACCTGCCCTGCCTGTGCTTCCCTGACGAGTTTCAAAGCACCCCACCGGGCTGACTCACTGGGCTCCTGTCTCCCTGCCTCCCACGGTCCCTGCCACTCCCAGCATCTCCCTGTCTTTCTCCACCGATACCTCCATTTCCGTCCCGCTCTCCTCCGCCAGCCTGGCGCTGTCTCTCTGGCCACCCACTCACCACAGCTCCGCTCCCTCAGGGTGTACACTGCAACCTAGGCTGCCTGGCACTCCCCACCAAGCCTCAGGGGGCCTGCTCCCTCTGGAACGGCCACCCAGCTGTCCTCATGAAACCTTTGTTGGGTGTTGGACCCCAGCAGCATCCCTCAAACATCCTCCTCCTCAGTGGCACCTGCAGAATCATAGAATCATAGAATGGCAGAGGTTGGAAGGGACCTCTGAAGATCATCGAGTCCAACCCCTGTGTCAAAGCAGGATCACCTAGGGCAGGTCACACAGGAACGCATCCAAGCTTGGAGGAAGAAGATTCCAAGGGAATCCCATGCCCCCTCGCCCCCCCACATCTGGTCCAGCATTGCTCTGGGAGGGTGAAGTGACCACTTTGGAAAGGTGTCCACCATGACAGGGTGATGAGCAGAGCCCTGAGCTCTGCTATGGAAGCATGACCACAGGAGCATCTGTCTCTGGCTCTTTGTAGCCCCTTCCCTAGCGTTGCCTGCAGTGCCAGACTTCCTTGTGTTGCTTGGTTTCCTGTGACTCCATTATCTGCCCAGTGTCTCCTCCCTTGGAATTTCAGAGCATTCCCACCAAGCCTGATGAGGCAGCAGAGGTTGCAAAGGTGGTGAAATCCCAGGAGTTTCCTGTGAGTTGGTAGCAAAATTAGGCCCACAACAACTCCATGCAACATTACAGGCTTGGGGATGAGCAGCTGGAGAGCTACACGGTAGAGAAGAACCTGGGGCAGCTGACTGGTGGAGATGAGGCAGCAGTGTGCTCAGGTGGCCAAGAAGGCCAATGGCATCCTGGCTTGCATCAGGAAGAGTGTGGGCAGCAAGTCTAGGGATGTGATTGTCCTTCTCTACTTGGCACTGGTGAGGCCACACCTTGAATACTGTGCCCAGTTTTGGGGCTTTCACCACAAGGAGGACATTGAGGTGCTGGACAGCAAGCAAGCTGGTGAAAGACCTGAAAGATAAACCTTAAGAGGAAAGGCTGAGGAACCAGAGGTTGGTCAGTCTTCAGAAAAGGAGGCTGAGGGGAGAGCTCATTGCCCTTTACAACCCCCTGATAGGAGCTTGGAGCCACATGGGGACTGCTCTTTTCTCATGTGCAGCAAGTGACAGGACAGGAGGAAAAAGCCTCAAGTTGTGCCAAGGGAGCTTCAGGTGGGATATTAGGAACAATTTCTTGACAGAAAGGGTTCTCAGGCATGGCAGCAGGCTGCACAGGGAGATGGTGGAGTCACCATCCCTGGAGGTATTGAAAAGATGCATGGATGTGGTGCTGAGGGATGTGGTTTAGTGGTGACGCCGCAGCATTGGTGGGTCCTGAGCTGTGGTTGGACTTGATGAGCTCAAAGGTCTCTTCCAACAACAGTTCTCTGATTCTATGAAAGCAGGGGAGAAAGCTACTCCTTCTTCATGTTCCTGCTGTGCTTAAAAAGATGTCCTCTGCACATGCTTTATTAGACACCACATGGGTCCCAAAGCCACCTTCACATAAGCAACCACTTGTTGGAGGCCACAGTCCCCAGAGTTTCTAACAGAAGGCCACAGACAGCTTTAACCTGGCAGGTGCAGAGTCAGAGAATGGTTGGAGTTGATGATCTTGAAGGGCTTTTTCCAATCAAAATGATTTGATGATTGTATGATTCTAGGTCCAGCCAGGGGAGGTGTTGATACCAGCAAAGAGGAGTGGCTTCACCACCTGAGCCTGCATCCACCAACCAAGGAGGCCTCAGCTACTGGTAGGATCTAGTGGGAAGGTGGTTTGCCCAAACCCCATGCCCTGATTTTATTCTTGAGAGCAATGACAGAATCATTTTGGTTGGAAAAGGCCTTTAAAATCATCGAGTCCAACCATTCTCTGGCTCTGCCAAGGCTGGTGCTAAACCATGTCCCTCAGCACCACATCTCTGTGTCTTTGAAACACCTCCAGGGATGGGGATTCAGCCACTTCCCTGGGCAGCCTGTGCCAGTCTTTGAGAACCATTTCAGTCAAGAAGTTTCTTCCAATCTCCAACCTAAACCTCCTCTGGTGCAACTTGAGGCCATTTCCTCGTCTTCCTGCATTTGCTCTCAGCTCTCTGCATCACCATGTCTCCATGTTCCCATTTCATTTCCCAAGCAGTATGGGCTTCAGGGGATTGATCCATGCAAACTGGAGGCATTGCCCCAGAACAGACACATTTTCCTTGGCATCAGGACATGCTGCTGTCGGGATGTACTGCCCATCAGGATCATAGAATTATTGAATGCTTTAGGTTGGAAGGGACCATAGAGATTATGTAGTTCCAAACCACCTGCCTTGGGCAGGGACACCTTCCACTAGAACAGCTTGCCCAAGGCACTGTCCAACTTGGCCTTGAACACCTCCAGAGAGGGGGCAACACTTTGAGGATGTGAGGTACATGCTCATGGAGGCAGAGAATTCAACCAAGGAGCATGAATCAGAAACCACAGAATGTTAGGGGCTGGAAGGGACCTTGTAAGCTCATCCAGTCCAACCCCCCCTGCCAGAGCAGGAGCACTCAGAGCAGATCACACGGGAATGCATCCAGGTGAGTTTTGAATATCTCCAGAGACAGAGACTCCACAACCCCCCTGGCAGCCTGTGCCAGAGTTCTGTCACACTCACAGGGAAAAAATTCTCCCTCATGTGTCCATGAAACTTCCTATGCCTCAGCCTCCACCACTGCCCCTTGTGCTGTCCTTGGGCATCACCCAGCAGAGCCTGGCTCCAGCCTCCGGGCACTCAGCCTTTGCACCTTTACAAACACGGATGAGGTCCCCTCTCAGGCTCCTCCTCTCCAAACTGAAGAGACGCAGCTCCCTCAACCAGTCCTCCTAAGGAAGATGCTCTTCCTCCTCGATGGTTTCTGTGCGCCTGGCTGCTGGGCACGGCCAGCCTGTCCCGCCGGCTGCCCAGGAGCACAGCCTTTTACCGGGGAGCTGTGCAGCTGGAGTCACCCAGCGACCCCGGGGAAGCTCTCCCTGGAAGGGTGGGTGTCAGCGGGCGCTGGCTGAGACACGACTGGGGGCTGACCTGATCGATCCCTCCCCAGGCTCCTAAAAATAAGGAGAGTGCTCTCCAAATGCCTTTGAAATCTGCTGCCCGCAGCTGGCACAGGCCGACAAGCTGCTGCACTGCCCAGGAGGCTGGGGGGGCCACGCTTCCCCCTCCTGCCGGCCCTGCCAGCTCCCAGCTCAAACCTGGGCAGTAGGAAATCCCCTGCCCCCTCCTCCCCAAGGACAGATGGCACCTCCGGGGCCCCCAAAGGCTTCACCACTCCTGCTAGATGACACCATCTAGCCCATTGTATGCGCAGGAGCTTAAGCCTTTCTTTACCATATCACACCCCTCTGAGAGTGGCTCCTGAGGCTGTCCCTGCCATCCCTCTCCATTTGGGGGAGGAATGAGACGATTAAAAGCTTGAAGAGCAGTGATTAAGTGCAGAGAGTGATGAGCTGAAGAAAGAGGGAATAACTGTCTCGGGTTGAGTGCTTGGGCATGTTCCCACCACTGTCACCCTTGCAGTACAGCTCCCTGGGGGCAAAATGAAGTCCATCCGGAATCCTCTCAGCTTCTCTCCAACAAGGAGGACTGCTAAGGCAGCCTTGTTTGTGGGCACTGGGCTCTCCATGCCAGCCTAATTAGTAGCCTGCTCTGAGCTGGGCCAGGGGATGGTTTGCAATGTCCCAAATCCTATTTATAAGCTGTCATGTTAGAGATGGTCCTTTCCTGCATCCCATCATAGAATCACAGACTGGTTTGGGTTGGAAGGGACCTTAAGGATCAACTAGTTCCAAATCCTCTGTCATGGGCAGGGACACCTTCCACTAGACCAGGCTGTTCAAGGCTCCATCTGGTCTGGCCTTGAACACCTCCAGGGAGGAGGCATCCACAGCCTCCCTGGGCAGCCTGTTCCAGTATCTCACCACCCTCACTAGAAAGATTTTTTCCTTAATCTCCAGTCTAAATCTCCCCTCTTCCAGCTCAAAGCCATTTCCCATCATCCTATCACTACAAGCCTTTGTTAAAAGGCCTTCCAAAGCTCTCTTGTAGGTCCCCTTTACCACTATAAGGTCTCCCCAGAGCCATGTCTTCTCTGGGCTGAACAGTGCCAGCTCTTGCAGCCTGTCCCCTATCTCGGTGCCACAGGTGCACAGGGAGGGCTGGCTCCCAGCAGGGACCCAGTGCCACTGTCAGAGAGCCCCTGCCTGTCCTGCCTGCAATGCAGCAGAGATATGTTCCAACGTGCCCAGGGTGAGTTAAGCGGCAGGACATGCACCCACTGACTACAAAATGGCCTGGGGAGCTCAGTTTCCAGCTGAGCTCCTTCACCTACAGCTATGGTTTAACACCTCAGGTTGGGGGATGGATTTGGTGCCAGCTACAGCACCCACAAGTGCCTCTGTTCCATACACTCAGATGACGCCAAATTCTGATACCCACCCTCCTCTCCCTGCTCCCCACACACCTCCCCAGCCTTCTTGGGTCCCTCTCCCTCCCCTCCAGGGCTTTATCCTGTGGTACCCTACTAAGCAGGTCCTTGAGGAGATCAAAGCCTGCTCTCCTGAATTCCAGGCTAGTAAGCTTGACATACACCCAGCTGCATTGCTGCAGCCCAAGGAGAGTAGTCCTCCTCCTTCATAGAATCCTCACACCACGGTAGGGGCTGGAAGGGAACTCTGAAGACCATCTAGTCCAACACCCCTGCTAAAGAAGGTTCACCTAGAGTGAACCAGACAGGAACACATCCAGGTGTGTTGGGAATGCCTCCAGAGATGGAGACTCCACAGCCTGTCTGGGTGGCTGATCCAGTGCTGTGCAGTCCTCAAAGGGAAGAAGTCTTTCCTGACCTTTACATGGAACCTCCTGTGTTTGTGCCCATTGCCCCTTGTCCTGTCACTCCACATCACTGAGAAGAGCCTGGTTCCACCCTCCTCACACTCACATTGATCAGCACTGACTGTATCCAGCCCCCTCCATCCCTCCCTAGGCGAAGTAGAGCACTCTGCACCCCACGGGACGCACACCGCTGCGGTCTGGCTGGGGACCTCCGCATCTCCCCCCCTTACAGCGCTCCTGTTGCCGTGCAAGCTGTGGAGCGACTGCTTGCAGAATTACTTGACTCAGGGCTTTGTGTTGGGTTTTGTTCGTTTCGTTGTTTGGCTTTGATGGTTTTTTTTTGTCCCACACGGGTTTTTATCTCCTGGTTGGTGCCTTTTACAATGTTTGCCAGGAAAGAAAAAACAACAACCGCCCACCCAAAGCTACGCCCATCAGCGTCTCTGCCCTCAGCTGCCAGCGGCTCTGCTGCAGTATCTCACCTCCCGCTGCTCACGGGCAAGGGTCTGTGCATCTCTGCTGCAGTACCTCACCTCCTGCTGCCCACGGGCAAGGGTCTGTGCGATTGCCACCAATATAATTATAAACTGCTGGCTTTACATCCTCCCCTTGCTACCACAGAGGCAGACTTTGGCCTCCACCTTGCATTTCAACCTCCTGTCCCTGTTCAGGGGGAGCTTGCACAGCATGGGTACAGCTCCCTGGGTTGAGGACCTGCTGCAACGCCTCAAAATGAAGAGGAATGATGTGGGGAAAGCAGGGCAAGATGTGACAGGGAAGGAGGCAACATCCAGACTGCCCTCCTCACTTCCTCCTGTCATGGGGGTGCTAGGGGAAGGGATAATAGAACAATTTAGGTTGGAAGGGAGCCTAAACATCATCTAGTTCCAACACACCACCTCCACCCCACCCACCCCCCCCCCGCCTTGGGCAGGGACATTTGGCATTAAACTCTCTTGCTCAAGGTTTTGTCCAACCTGGCCTTGAACACCTCCAGGGAGGGGACATCCACAGCATCCCTGGGCAACCTGTTCCAGGGTCTCACCACCCTCACTGTAAAGAATTTCTTCCTGATCTCCGGTCTCCATCTGCCCTCTTGCAGTTTAAAGCCTTTCCCCCTCATTCCAGGCCCCCTTTGCACCCTGCAGCCCAGGTAAAACACAGCCACAAGTGGTGAGTGCAGTGGTGGAGTCCACACCTTAGTTGATTTACCTGGAGGTGACCTGCTGGTGTGGCCACCCCCGTGGGGCTTGCTGGCTAACGTGTAACCACACATGCCCTGCTATAAAGCCAGCGGGGCTCACGTAGCGGCTGCGCTGGCTCTCTGCCCCGCTGGCTGGCGAGCAGGAAGTGCCCACGGAAATTAAAATCAGAAGTAACTGTTCCTGCAGGCTGCCCTGCAGAGGAAGGAAAGCTTCCATGCTGCCTTGCTCACCAGGGAGTAGAAGGTCCCTACCTCACTTCTCTCTGTTCTCCATCATTAAAATCTGAGGACGATCATGCTTGCTTCCCTCCACCAACCTGTGGAGATCTGTCAGGATCCCTAGGGCTTGTCTACACGAGAAGAGCAACAAAATTCATTCAAACTGCTGGTGAGAGTGGGCCAGAGGCTTATGGAGCCCCCATATAAATGCTGAGGGGATGGCTGTGGCTTTCACTTCACTGAAGCATAACATTGTTCAGCTGGAAAAGACCTTCAAGATCATTTGCTCCAACCATTCTCTAACTCTATCGAGGCTGGTAAACCATGTCCCTCAGCATCACATCTCTGCCTCTTTTCAACATCTCCAGGCATGGGGATTCAACTACCTCCCTGGGGAGCCTGTTCCAGTATTTCAGAACCCTTTCAGTGAAGCTGTTTCTTCTAATATCCAGTCTAAACCTCCCCTGCTGCAACCTGAGGCCATTTCCTCTCATCCTATTACTTGCTACTAGAGGGAAGAGACTGACACCCACCTGGGTCCAATCTCCTTTCAGGGAGTGAGAAGGTCTCCTCTTCCCCTGACTAAACAACCCCAGTTCCCTCAGCTGCTCCTCACCAGAGCTGTTCTCCAGACCCTTCACCAGCTTTGCTGCCCTTCTCTGGACATGCTCCAGTACCTCAATATCTTTCTTGTAGGGAGAGCCCTAAAAGTGAACCCAGGATTCAAGGTGTACCCTGAGCAGTGCTGAGTACAGGGGGACAATCATTTCCCTGGCACTGCTGGTCACACTGTTCCTGATGCAGGCCAGGATGCTGGTGGCCTTCTTGGCTGCCTGGGCACACAGTGGCTCATCCTCAGCCAACTGCTGATTGACACCCCCAGCTCTTTCTCTGCTGGGCAGTATTCAGCCGCTCTGCCCCAAGCCTGGAGAGTGCACAGGGTTGTTGTGACCCAAGTGCAAGACTCAGCACTTGGCCTTGCTGAGTCATTCATACCCATCATAAAACTCAGCCAAGGCAGGAATACTTCTGCTGCCTGGAGAGGAGGCTAACTTGGCCAAAGCAAGGCACTTCCACACACCCATTCCATTAAAGCATTTGTAGAGTCTCTGTGGACCAAGAAGCCTCCAGTGGCCCTGCCTCTTAATTACTGAGGAGGGACACAGAAACTTCAACACATTTCCATTTGCCCTCTGATTTTTTTAGGTTTTCAAGACCAACAATAAACCCACCCCAATCCAGTTCCAATGACAGTAGGCAGGGCTTGCTCCCCTCAGGGGTAGCTTCTCTGGTGTGCTCAGCTCCATGTCAGTCCCAAGACCTCTGTCCGAGGCATGCAGGCACATGCAGACCCAGGGCCCCCTTTGGCCCAGCACCACGTGTGCAAGAGTGAGTGGCTGGCCCAGACTCTCTGGGGTGAATTTGTAATGGCAGCACTGGCAACCTCCTCCCACATCTTGATGGATCTTGCTTTAGTTTGGGTTCAGCCTTTTTATTTTGGTCTTCTTTCCAACTGAGGTAGCAAGAGTCACTGTGCCTCGGTGGAGTGCTCAGGGTGCATGCAAACTGATGAGTACATGCACCTGCACCTGCATGCTCACCATGACGAGTGGAAGAGCTGGCGCTGCAAAGAGGGAAGGACAACTTCACTCCCAGATGCCCTGGAAAGTAACCCTGAAAGCTCTAAGAAAACACACTTCTGAGATCTTTCTATTACTTGTTCCTTTGAGTTCGATGAAATCTCTCTTCCTTGCTATACATGGGAGAAATTGAGTGAGAGGGGGACTGCGGTTTAAGCCATGACCCTTGAAACAGATTCAGATAAGAGCTCACCTCCATCCCCTGCTGAGAGGAAGGGATGCCATCCAGAGGGACTTGGGACAGACTTCAGAGGTGGGCCCATGACAAACTCATGATGTTCAACAAGGCCAAGTGTGAGGTCCCACACCTGGGTCAGCGTAACCCCAAGCACAAACATAGGTGAGGAACGGCTTGAGAGCAGTGTCAAGAAGAAGGACCTAGGGGTGTCCACTGATGAAAAACTCAACGTGAGCTGGCAACGTACACTGGCAGCCCAGGCCAACAGTGATTGGGCTGCAGCACAAGAAGTGTGACCAGTAGGACAAGGAAGGTGATTCTTCCCCTCTACTCCGAGTACTCTCATGAGACCCCACCTGGAGTACTGCATCCAGTTCTGGAGCCCCCAACACAAGGACATCAAACTGCTGGAAAGGGTCCAGAGGAGGCCACAAGAATGACCAGGGATCTGGAGCACCTTCCCTGTGGGAACAGGCTGAGAGAGTTGGGCTTGTTCAGTCTGGAGGAGAGAAGGTTCTGGGGAGACCTTAGAGCAGCCTTCCACTGTCTGAAAGGGGCCTATAAGAAAGCCGGGGAGGGGCTTTTGACAAGGGCTTGTAGTGACAGGATGAGGGGGAATGAATGGCTTTGAGCTGGAAGAGGGCAGATTTAGACTGAAGATTAGGAAGAAATTCTTTCTAGTGAGGGTGGTTAGACACTGGAGCAGGTTGCCCAAGGAGGTTGTGGATGCCCCTTCCCTGGAGGTGTTCAAGGCCAGGCTGGACAAGCCCTTGAGCAACCTGGGCTAGTGGGAGCTGTCCCCTGACCATGGCAGGGATGTTGGAACTAGACAGTCTTGAAGGTGCCTGCCAACCCAAACCATTCTGTGCTTCTGCACTTTATGGGGTCTTCCTTACACTTTGCTGCTACTGGTGCCCCACTATGCCAAGCCATAACTGAGCACCTTGTTTTGTGGACTCTCTGGTGGCTGACACAGGGTTCAGCTGATGCTGCCAGCTCTCCCTCTCGCAGGGTGCTCCTTTGCTTGGCATACCCACCCACCACAAAGAGCTGAGGCATAGCTCTTCCACATTCACCAAACTGGCTGGAGCAGGCCAAGGAGGTGGAAGTCTTACTGAGATAGGAACTGCAGTGCAGCCTTACCAGCAAGGTTGGCAGACACTCAGAGCAGAGAGGAGAGGCAGGGAGTGGATGAGGCACAGAGGTTGCACAAGTTTCATTTTCCTTGGAAACCAGGATAAAACCCACCCCCTAAGGACTGACTTCAGACATGTCATCCAAGATCACCATAGAGATCTGAGCTGTTTGCCCAGCAGAAAAATGGTCTCCAGCTTTTCACAGTCTCCTTCACGTGAGTCAACTCTGCCCTAAGTGGTACTCAACACCTTCTCCATGAGAGGGCATGTGCTGCTATGCCCAGGCCAGCAAAGGAGGAACCAAGGCAAGGAAAGAGTGCATCAAAGAAAGATATGTCCGTGACACACCAGGAGCCAGCTGCTGGCGGCCAAGGCATTTGTTAGAGGTAATCTCCAGAGAGCAACCAGTGGAGCCAGCAGAGAGACTCACAGAATGGTTTGGGTTGAAAGGGCCCTCCTCTGTAGTAAGCAGATCAGGCTTACTAGATCAGGCTGCTCAGAGCCTTGTCAAGCCTCACCCTGAATATTTTCATGGGTGGAGCCTCAACTACCTCCCGGGGCTACCTGCCTGTGTTCCACTACCCTCACGGTGAAGGTCCTCCTGAGCCACATTTTCCTCAGCACCAGCTCACCCTCTGTCTCACTCTCCAAGAGCAGCAGTAACCTAATTCATCTCCCTGCAAGAAATCACCGTGGCTCTGCCAGTAGCACAGACCCTACTGTCCCCATGAGACCTCTCTGCATTAGGCCTGGGACACTCCAGACTGTTTGCTACAGGGGGAAACTCTGAAATCTGCTTCTCTCTTGCTCCTGTGCTTTAGCTGAATCCTAGCTAAAAAAATGCTTTCCCCAGCATGGTCACTACTGGGTGCTCCTGCCCCCCTCAGCCATCAGCCTGCCGCTGGCTGGCCTTACCGAATCCAGGTGCAGAAGTGTCTCAGGAAAAGGAAAAGGGGCTCTTCCACACTGCTGCTGCTACAGGATTTTAACCCAAACCCAGCTGCTAATGTGGTCCATGCCTGGGCCCTCCAGGTGGCCTCCCTGAACAAACCCACCCCAGGTACGGGCAGAGGGCAACCACCCAAAGGAGAAGGTGGCAACAAACTGGTGAAGAGTATGGAGAACAGGTCTTGTGAGGAGCAGCTGAGGGAACTGGAAGAAGAGCAAGCTCCAGGGAGACCTCATTGCTCTCTACAACTCCTCAAAAGGAGGTTGGAGCGAGGTGGCGATTGGTCTCTTCTCCCTACTATCAGGTGACAGAACAAGAGAAAATGGCTTGAAATTGTGCCACAGGAGGTTTGGATTGGAGATTAGGAAAAAAAATCTTTCCTGAAAGAATGGTCAGGCATTGGCACAGGCTGCCCAGAGCCCTTGTGGTGTCCAAGAAATGTGCAGACATGGCACTTTGAGGTGTGGTTTAATGGCCACAGTGGTGTGAGGTTGACAGTTGGACTCAATGATCTTGGAGGTCTTTTCCAACTGACACAATTCTGTGCTCCTATGATTTTAAGAGCAGGGCCATGGTGAGGAAGGTCAGCACTTCAGCAAGACCTGCCCCCTGGGAGGGAGAGGAGAGGCAGCAGCAACACCTGAACTACTCTGGAGGAAACACAGGCTGTGAAAATACAGCCTGAATATTCCCCACCTGGGGTTTTAGCCCCTCAAGTGATTCATGCCAGGCTTGGGTAGAGGTGCTTGGCTTCCAGCCAGCATGAGCTGCACCCTTCCACAGTGCCAAGGGCGCTGGTGCTGGCTCACATCCGCTGCGCATCTGGCTCGACCCTGTTCTTGGCACTCCAGTGGCCTTGGATGCGTTACAAGCCCTTATGCAGAAGCTTTAATAACAGTAAACACAGCAATGTGAGCAGAACTATTAGACTCAATTGAAATATTATCATCCCCACTAATTTCACCTTTCATTTTAATCGCCTGCGTTCGGCAGACAGATGAAAAAGATGATAGCGAGGCAGCACTGGCTTCACCTCTGGGCTGCTTCTTCCCTTCTGGATGGAGCTGGAAATGTGACCCTGCCATCCCCTCACAGCAACTGCTCTCCAGCTCTTCCAAGCTCCACCTGGGAATATCCCAGCCTGGTTTTGAGGCAGAGACCATGCAGTTGTTCAGTCTGGAAAAGAGGAGGCTGAGGGGAGACCCCATTGCTCTCTACAACTGCCTGGAGATCGCAGCGAGGAGGGGGCAATCTCTTCTCCTTAGTGTCAAACTACAGAACCAGAGGAAATGGTTTCAAGCTGCACCAGGGAAGGTTCAGGCTGAATGTTAGGAAGTATTTCTTCATTGAAAGGGTTCTCAAACACTGGAATGGTCTGCCCAGGGCAGTGATGGAGTCACCATCCCTGGAGGTGTTTAATCAGCATGTGGACTTGGTGGTTTGGGACATGTGGTTCAGTGTTGACTCTTCAGTGCTGAGTCAAGAGCTGGACTGGGTGATCTTTGAGGCCTCTTCCAAACAGGTGTTTCCTGTGATTCTGTATCTGCTGAGCTTGAGATTCCTTGTACCCCACCTTCCTGCCTGGCAGTGGGCTGTGGTAGATGCTCAGAGGAAAAAAAAAGAAAGTACAGAAGGAGTTGAGGAGAAGCCACCACAATAAACATCTCATCATGTTTTAGGGAGTTCCTGAGACAAGCACAGCATCCAGACACCAAGGGTGCTCCAGTGACTTGTTCAGTAGTAGCAACAATAATTTCCACAACTGGCTCCTTCCTTCTGCTTGGTTTAAGCCATGTGACCATTGGTTACACTTGGACTGCAGGAAATGGTCTCCTGACCCACTTTAGGGTTTTACAGACCTTGTGGGACATCCCACCTCCCCACCAGCCAGCCTTTGGTTGGACACATTAAGAAGAGTCACTTATCTGCACCTCTGATACGCTCATCCTTCTGAGAGTGACTGCTGACAAGCTCCCTGCTTTTCAGGAGCATGGCCTGAGCCTCTGCTCCACAGCAGCCAGAAGAAAGATCACTTTAAAGTGTTACATGGTTAAGTGCCTGGAAAGGCTGAAGTCCTCTAGCTGAAGCACATCTGAAGGTGGTGGATGAAAGCCATCCACGATAGCCATCTGTTGCCCTCACACGGGAGCACCTGGGAACATCTTTTTTCTGTTTGTAAAGCAGTTAAGATACTCTGGTGAGAAGGTGCCTGGGAAAAGCCCCCAGGGTGAGGAATAACCTTGTTGTCTTTGGAGCAGGAAAAAGTGCCAAACACGAAGCCTGAGGCCACACACTGAACAATGAGAAGAAACCAAATAATTTCTTCAGCTGCTGGTCCTATGCAGTCTGGATTTTCTGGGCAAGGGAAGTGCAGAAGTGGAGATCTTCAAGCTATGGAAGTAAAAAGTCTTTCTTGAACTAAATACAAACTTCTTTTTGTTTGTTTCTTTTCACAGCTGCAACCACACTGGACATAGGAGCAGTCATGGGAAGCTCCGGGAACCATCTGGTTTGGAAGGGCACAGGGCCAGCTGTCCTCCCGTGGTCAGAAGGGCTCCAGCTGCTTGTTCTGCCATGTCTAGGATTATCAAATCACTAAGACCTGAAAAGACCTCTAAGGTTATTAAGTCCAACCGTGAACCCAGTACCACCACGGCCACTCACTCACGTCCCAAAGCACCACGTCTACACGTCTTTTCAGCACCTCTAGAAAAGGAGATTTGGCCACCTCCCGGAGTAGCCTGGCCAGAACCCTTCAGCCAAGAAGCTTCTTCTCATATACAACCTAAACCTCTCCTGGTGCAGCTAGAGACCATCTGCTCTCATCCTATCACTTGTTCTCAGGGAAAAGCACCTACCACCCACCTCGGTACGACCTCCTATCAGGGAACTGTAGGAAGGAAGAAGCTCTGCCCTCAGCCTCCTTTTCTCCTCACCAGATCTGTTCTCCACACCTCTCACCAGCTTTGTTGCCCTTCTGTGGATATGCTACAGCACCTCAATGTCCATCTTGTAGAGCGGGCCCGCGCCGCAGCCGTGGGCCCAGCCGCGCAGAAGAACGCCCTAAAGCCCGGCAGAGCCGAGGGGCACCCGTGGGCTGCAGCCAGCCGACAACAGACCTCAGCCACACGCTCCCGCAGCGTGCATCGCCCCTTCGCTGCTGCTCAGCCCCGCCCCGCTTCGGCGCTCTGCTGCTCCGGCCTGGCTGGCGGCGCTCGGCACTCGGCTGGTCGCGCCTCCTCTTTCCCGCTCTCCCCACCCGCGTCCCCCGCAGCCCGACCCGTCCCTTCCCCCGGCGGAGAGCAGGCGGCTCGGGCCCGCCCCGCCGCCCGCGGCCGCGATGTCCAGGAGCTCCTGGGCGGTACTGGCCATCTCCGCGCTGCTCTCCGCCGCCACGGTGGTGGGCGTGCACGTCCAGCAGCGGTGGGAGCGGGAGGTGAGTGGGCTTGAAACGGGCGAGGGGGGTAGGGGGAGGAAGAGCGGGTCCGCGCCCCGCCTCGCACAGCGGCCCGAGCTGCCGGTCCCGCCCCGGCAGAGCAGGCCCGGCCCCCGGCGCCGCCCCTCACCTGCAGGCCCAGCCTGAGGTGTCCGCGGCCCCGCCTGCGCCGCGCCCCGCCCCTTGCCCCTCCCGGCCGCCGCCGCCTCTGCGCCTGTCGGCCCCCGCTTCCCGCTCCCGCCCGCGCTCCCCGCCGGCCCTCACGCTCCCTCCCTGCCTGCCTGCTCATATCCTCCTCTAGGCAGGTTCTTGCCCCCCTCTGCTCTGCCCGAGTGAGACCACATCTGCAGCACTGTATCCAGTGCTGGGCTCCCCAGTTCAAGACGGACAAAGATATACAACAGAGTGTCCGAGAGAGGCTCCAAGATGGTTAAGGGCCTGGACCAACTGTCTGCTGAGGAAAGGCTGAGAGACTCGGGGCTGTTTAGTCTGGAAAAGAGAAGACTAAGAGGAGATCTTGTTAATGCTTATAAATATTGGAAGGGTGGGTGTCAGGAAGAAAGTGCCAGTTTCTTTTTAGTGCTGCCCTGTAGTAGGACAAGGGGCAATGGATGCAAACTCGATCATGGGAAGCTCCTTGCTATCAGTATAGACTGGTGGGTGAGGTGATAGAAAGCAGCCCTGGGGAAAGGGACTTGGGGATTTTGACGGATGAGAAGCTGAACATGAGCAGACAATGTAAGCTTGCAGCCCACAAGGCCAGTCACATCCTGGGCTGCATCAAAAGCAGCATTGTCAGCAGATCCAGAGAGGTGATTCTGCCACTTTGCTATGGTGAGACCTCATCTGGAGGACTGTGTCCAGCTCTGGAGCCCTCAATACAGGAAGGACATGGACCTGATGGAGCAGGTAGTTCATACCCCAGCCCAGCCTGTTGCATGGAGTTTGCCATGCAGGCTGTAATTATTTCCCCCCCCCACAAGAGATTGTCAGTGCTTGAGAATCATAGAATCATTCTGGTTGGAAAAGGCCTTTTAGATCATTGAGTCCAACCATTACCTACCTCTGCCAAGGCTGTTGCTAAACCATGTTCCTAAGCACCACATCTTTGTGTCTTTGAAACATCTTCAGGGATGAGGATTCAACCACCTCCCTAGAGAACCTGTTCCAGTCTTTGGGAACCCTTTCAGTCAAGAAGTTTGTTCTGATCTCAAATGTAAACCTCCCTTGGTGCAACTTGAACAGCTGTGTTTAATTTTAGGACCTTCAGTTCAAGGATGATATTGAGGTGCTGGAGCAGGTCTAGGGCAATGGGCAATGGGGCTACTGAAAGGTCTGAAGAACAGGTCTTGTGAGGAGCAGCTGAGGGAGCTGGGCTTATTTTGCTTGGAGAAAAGGAGGCTGAGGGGAGACCTTCTGTCTCTCTGCAACTTCCTGAAAGGTTGGAGCCAGGTCGTTGTCAGTCTGTTCCCCCTAGTATCAAGTGATAGGACAAGAGGAAATGGCTTCGAGGTGCACCAGGAGAGGTTTAGGTTGGACATTAGAAGAAACTGCTTGACTGGAAAGGTTCTTAAAGGCTGGATCAGGCTCTCCAGATAGATGGCTGAATCCCCATTTTCCCTGGAGGCATTTCAAAGAGGCAGAGATGTGATGCTGAGGGACACGGTTTAGCACTGGCAGAGTCAGAGAATGGTTGAGCTCGTGATCTTAACGATCTTTTCCAAGCCAATTCTATGATTCTGTGATCTATCTAAGCTGATGCAGAAGACAAACAGCCCTCAACGCATTGTCACTGCTTTGTAGCTCTTTGCTCCAGTTCTGAAGGTGTCTTTTGCAGACTGCATTTTCAAAGCAATGTCTTCGATACCAGAGAGATCACAGAATAACTGAGTTTGGTGAGGGAATGCTTTGCAACTACACCTTTCTCCCCACACAACTTCTTTGCTAGTAATGGAGTAGTAATGAAATAATAAGTTGACCTCTGTCCTCAGCAGTTACTGATTTGTGACCTGAGTGCAGCTGATGGAGATGGATAAGAAGGCCAATGGTTTTAGTAGTTTAATTTCCAGAGAGAGTTTTGATGATTGGCTGACAAACCTCTCTGTGCATTTTCATGACAAGATAAAGTAGTGATCAAAACCTTTATCTTCTAACCTTTACAGGAGAAATATTTGGCTGTGAAATGTGAAGTTACTGGCATTGTAGGTGAGGGATAAAATCCTGTGAGAACTTGTCAAATAATAACCACAAACGTCTTCTAAGATGACTTCAGGGTCAGCTTTCAAATGAATTATTTGCATCATTAACACAGGTCACATAGATTATTCTCTCCTTTTTTGGCCATCAGGTTAAATACTTTATTCCTATCTCCAGTATCCCATAGCAAACCTTGGTACCTGTGAAACCTTCTCATTCCTGAGCCAAGCTGAGCATGAGTGGGTAAATTGGGCAGCTGGATCATTCTTTAAACTTCAGTTTGACTAAAGGTAGCTTTGACTGAAGGTAGCTTTGACTAACCTTAGCTTTGACTAAGCTTCAACTAAACCTAGCTTCAGTTAAAATTCAACTAAACCTAGCTTCAATTAAACCTAACTTCAACTAAACTTAATTGCAACTGAAGATTCTCATCTTCAGTTGGGCTAAAACATGACTGCCACCACCACGCAGCTTGATTTAGATTTGAGTTGGGGTTGGCTCTCAGCAATCATTTCCTGGTTTTGCTTGTTGATAATACCTGTCCTCATTTATTGTGTCTTTTGAGAAGCTTCTGACTTGCTTTGAGATCTAGTAAGTCTCTGAGTGTCTCAAAGCATATTGTCTGCCTGAGGAGCTCAGGCCAGGGCACCAAGGTTGACTGGACATCCCACGTGCTGCTTTGCACTAGCATTTGTCTTTGGTTAGCCAGCTCAGGGAGTTAAAACAGCAGAGTATGACTTGCTTTGTGAAGAAAAGAAAAACCAAAGCCAAAAGAGAGAGCCTTGTTTCCTGCTGGCTGCACCCTTGGCTGCCCCGGGGATGAGACAAGCAGTGCAGGCAGTGTGGAGCTAGAGGGAGGGGAGCAGCACCAGCTGCAATGGGTCAGAGTTGCAGGGTCACTCTGTCTCAGCTCTCTGTCACGTACATGACCTATTTAACGCTTCATGTGGTCCCTGTTTCCTTCCAGAGTTAGTGACAGCCTTGCAGTCTCCTCTGTCCACTGTCTGGTCTCATCACTCATGTGCATCTGGAGTTTAACACCTGGCTCCAAGCCAGTGCCTCCCCTCCTCTTCCCACCTCAATCCATGTCGCAAGTTTGTTTTTCACTTATTTTGCATTCCCCTGGTTAAGAGGTAAAGCTTAAACATTTTGCCTGATCGTCAGAGTGGGAAAACAACAACTTCCAGGTAGCAGAGAGAGAGAGAGAGAGAGAGAGGGGTCTATAGAGGAAAAAATGAGCATCTGGGACTTTCTTAGGGGCTTTTTAAACCCTTTGTGGGGCTTACCCACTGGTGTGCAAACTGTTCATCTATGTTACTATGTGTTATTTTTAACAGGCATTGTCAGGGAGAGGGGATCTTTTTGAATGAAGTGCCTTGCTTTTTTGCAAGAGTTTGGCATACACAGGCTGTGGGATTTCTGCCAGCCTTGCAGCAAATGTCTACAAGGTATTTTTTGAAGAGTAAGATGTGAGCAGCAGGAAGCAGACAAGGACACCTGGCAGGTTTTCTTTTGAAAATAGGTTTCCAGTTTGCCACCAAATTCTCTCTGAGCAGAGCAAAAATTCTGTGGAGTTGAGTTCAGTTTGGTAAATATTTAGGGCAAAGGTAGCAGGGTTTTTAGAATGTGTCTGTCCTGCATGGCACAGGAATTATGTGTGCCTAGCATTTGTGTGCGCAGTTGCTTTACTGTGCAGCAGAAATAAAGCACTTTCTGGTGCAGTACCATTATGGGGGAATCAGATAATTTTTTTGGCTGGAAGGGACTTTAAAGATCATCTAGTTCAAACTCCCCTGCCATGGGCAGGGACACCTCCCACCAAACCACCTTGCTTAAGGCCTTGTCCAACTTGGCCTTTAACACATCCAGGGAGGGGGCATCCACAGCTTCCCTGAGCAGCCTGTTCCCTCCTCGCTTCTTAGTCCCTCCACTTCTCATCATGGGGGTACTGGGGGAAGGAGTCATAGAATCATAGAACAATTTAGGTTGGAAGGGATCTCAAAGATCATCTAGTTCCAACCTCCCTGCTGTGGGCAGGGACACTTTCATTAGACTATCTTGCTCAAGGTCTTGTCCAACTTGGCCTTAAACACTTCCAGGGAGGGTGCATCCACCTGTCCAGTGTCTCACCACCTTCACTAAATCTCTTTTCCTAGTCTAAATCTCTTTTCCATCTTAATCCATTCCCCTTTGTCCTGTCACTACAAGCCCTTGTCAAGAGATCCTCTCCAGCTTTCTTGTAGCCCACTTCAGATACTGGAATGCTACTATAAGGTCTCCCCAGAGCCTTCTCTTCTCCAGGCTGAACAGCCCCAAACCCAGCCTGTCCCGCGGGGGAGATGCTCCAGCCCTCTGATCACTTTTGTGGCCTCCTCCAGCCGTGCTCTACAGGTCAGGTGGCTGTGGCTACAGGTGCTGGCAGAGGACTTGCAAGAGAGCATGGTGAAGAGCCCTGCAGCAGGGATTGGAGTCTGGGTGGGTGTTGATCACTTTCAGCATGCAACATGCTGTGATAAACTCTGTCCTTTTTGTTTTCAGAGGCTGCACAGTGGAGTTCTCAGAGATCTTGAGCGTCAACATCAGAAAAAGGAGAATATTCGCCTTCTGGAAGAGCAGATAGCTTTGACCAAGCAGCTTATGGAAGAAAGAGACAAGGCACTAATGGAAAAAGGGTCCCAGCAGTCCTAGACACAGAACTGGGTCCTTGCAGGTTTGATTAAAGATGTTCTGAAGTCACTGGTGGCTTAACTGCTTGCAAGTGTTTCAGCAAGCAGAGGTAATCTGTGAAAGACAGTTTCTTTTGTGTAGGTTATAATCCAATTCCAGAAGCTGTGAGGTGGACACAAACCATTTTCTCTGTCATCCCTACTTTGACTGTAGAGACTTGGCTGGCACATCCAGTGTGGATAGACTTGTCAATGTGGGGAGGAACAGCTCCCTGTTACCCAAACACCATCTAGGATGGCCAATAACGTTCACATGAGTGGGCTGCTGAGCCGCCACGATGATGAAGCCACTAGGACCTCCACCTCGGAGGGTCTGGAGGAGGGTGAGGTGGAAGGAGAGACCCTCCTGATTGTTGAGTCTGAGGACCAGGCTTCGGTGGATTTGTCGCACGATCAGAGTGGAGACTCTCTGAATAGCGATGAAGGTGATGCATCCTGGATGGAGGAGATGTCCTATTACTGTGAGAAGTGCCAGAAGTGGATTCCAGCAAGTAAGCCTGCCAGTTGTGTTTTGTCTTGCTTGCATTGTTGTGATCGTTTGCAAGGTGGTTGCTCTGTCCTTCATACCTGTCTGCCGAGGCAGGCCTTGTTCAGCCATAGTCCATCTTATGTTGGAGGAGTGTAGTGGTTTGGGAGCCAAAATAAAAGGATGTAGTGGTTTGGGTGTTCCCTGCCCCCTCACACTTTGGATGTCACCCAGGCTAGACTCAGCTGGCTCTGGGAATGTGAATGAAGCTTATATTTACAGCTGGCACAATAGACAAGCAGAGAGTTACAGTACATAGAGTTATAGACAGGAATAGACAAGGTAAAAGGCAATACAGAAACACAACTCCCCTCCCAGAAACCTGAGTCCCCAGGAGGGGCTCCCAATCACCCCTTCACCTTGCCCATACCCCTCTCAACCTTACCCCAGTCCCAAGGAAGAATGGAGGTTCAGCCAGGGGGTTAGGAAGCAAAGTGGATTAGTCCAAAATGAAGGGTGAGGTTAGAGAGTTAGATACAGCCCAGCCAGTTCCCAGCAGCAGCCCAAGTGAGAGTAGTGCCGAGTGTGTTATCTATGTTTTGACTTATGTTTTTATACATCTCAGTAAGCCTATGAGTGAAGTAGACATCACCCTTGTTTTCCTTTCACAGCCTGTAATCTAGTTCTTCTCACCAAAACATTCTAGCTAGCTTCAAACTAGCACAAGGAGAAAGGCTGTCTTGGCACTGCATGAAGCTTTGCTGCCTGGTCCCACTGGTGTGCATGAGGCACTTGGATCTGTGAGCTGTACGGACGTCTGAAGCTGGCATTACCTGTAAAGAAATCAGTTTGTCTTCTTTAATGAGTAGAGAATAGAATCACTGAATGATAGGGGTGGAAAGGGACCTCCGGAGATCATCTTGTTCAGCTGTGTGGGAGAGCCACCAAGCCTCCTGCTAGAGCAGGCCAACCTAGATCTGGTTGCACAAAAATGTGTCCAGGTGGGTTTTGAAAGTCTCCAGAGAAGGAAACTCTGCAAGCTATGTGGGCAGCCTGGTCCAGTGCTCTGGCACCCTCGAAGTCCTGAAGCTTTTCCTTATGTTTAAGTGAAACCTTCAGAGTCCCACTTTGTCTTCATTGCCTCCCATTTCACCAATGAAAAAAGCCTAGCCCACATCCTTTTGAACTCCACCTTTTAGACATTGATGAGCATTAATCAGATACTACCTCACTCTCCTCTGGGCTAAAAAGCCTCAGGTCTCTCAGCCTCCTGATGGAGGGGAGAATGATACTCAGGCAGGGACAGCTGAGCGAGTTCCTCAAGACATTAAGGGTGCTGACATCCCAGAAGGAGCCTCAAATCAGAGCTTGGAAAAGACCTTTAAGATCATCTAGTCCACCCCCACGCTGCTAGAGCAGGATCACCTAGACTAAATTGCACAGGGACGTGTCCAAGTGGGTTTGGAATGCACCCAGAGATGGAGACTCCACAACCTCTCTGGGCAGCCTGGTTCCTCTGCCACCCTCATTAGATCCAAAAGCAAGATACTGCTAAGCACTGGTTGTTTGGGGATGGTTTGTTTTGTTGTTTGTTGCATTGGTTGTTTTGTAGCTAGGAATAGTGAACTCTTCATGTGGCAGCTGTTTTAAAGTCCTTCCCCAGCTTTTTTGTAGGCCCCCTTCAGGTACTGGAAGGCTGCTGTAGGGCCTCCCTGGCGCCTTCTGTTCTTCAGGCTGAGCAATCCCAGCTCTCACAGTCTTTCTCCACGTGGGGGTTCTTCATCCCTCTGATCATCTTTGTGGCCTTCCTCTGGACCTGCACCAGCAGTTCCATGTCCTTCTTGTGTTGGGGAACCCCAGAACTGAATGCAGTACTCCAGGTGGGGTCTCATGAGACCAGAGTAGAGGGGGATGATCATCTGCTTGTCCTGCTGGCCACGCTGCTTTTGATACAGCCCAGCAAAGAGTTGGCCTCTGGGCTGCCAGTGCACATTGCCAGCTCACAGAATCATAGAATCAGCCAGATTGGAAGAGACCTCTAAGATCATCCAGTACAACCTATCACCCAGCCCTATCCAGTCAACTAGACCATGGCACTAACTGACACCCTTAGGTCCTTCTCCTTGAGACTGCTCTCAAGCCACTCCTTGCCTGTGTTTGTGCTAAGGATTGCCCTGAGCCAGCTGCAGGACCTTGCACTTGGTCTTGTTGAACTTCATGAGGTTGGCATTGGCCCACCTTTTAAGCCTGTCCAGGTTCCTCTGGATGGTACACCTGCCCACCAACCTGGTTCATAGGATGTTTGTTTCTTTCTTGAGTTAGAGCCTGTAACTTGGGCCCAGAGTTTTACAGGTGGCTGTACCCCAGCAGGTCACTTCTATTACAGACAAACTTTAAAGCAGGGTTAGCTCTACACAGCAGGGAGACATAGGCTGAAGTGCTTTGCTGGTTTGAGATGTAGTGCATCAAACTGCAGTGAAGAAGAACTGCTTCTTGATAATGTTGGGCCACTCTGTTGGCTTTCAGTCCCAAGGAAAGAAGATCTTCTCCTGTCAGGAGAACTGAGTACCTTAAAGTTTCACACTGTGCCTGCTGCCCTGCATCCTGGAGTTTGCTGTGAACAGGAACTTCAGGGATGATTTGTGGGCAGGGAAAAAGAGAGCTGCAAAGACATATAGCAGTGAGCAGAAAGATGAGATGGAGGAGAATCTCTGTGTGTTCCTAAGAGCCTTTGCAGTACCTTTGTTTAACAGGTCTACTTTGGTTTGTTTTTTTTAAGACTGGATTGGGAAACCATTTACTGCAGTAGAGAGGTTCTCTTGGGGAAGTAAGAAGGAATGAGAAATGCAGCAGAATAAGGAAATCCTTGGCTTTGCACTGTCTGCTGCAATGAATCTGCGCCTTCCCTCTCAGCAAGTTCTGACCCTTCCTGGGAACTGCTGGGATGCTGGGGAAAAAAGGCAAAGAAGTACTTTTCTGCCTAGTGTTGTAGGTTAATTCAAATCTCCTTTGCAGCAGGAGATTCCTGCTATAAAAGGACCAAGAAAGTGATTTTTGCCTGTTGGTTTTAGGTCAGTTGAGAGAACAGCTCAGCTACCTCAAAGGGGATAACTTCTTCAGATTCACATGCTCCGACTGCTCGGAAGATGGGAAGGAGCAGTTTGAACGGCTGAGATTAACCTGGCAACAGGTAAGTGAAATGCTTATGCCTGCAGCACAACCACAGGGCTCTTGAAAACTCTGGTCTGTTGTATATCTTGCTACCTGGAGGAGGAGGATGGGGTGTAGGTGACAAATGTCTGCATGAAATTCAGAAATGAATGAGCTCATGATCGCCTGCTTGTTAGAAGTTGGGCTGTAGGCAGGGAAATGGAAAAATAATCATCAAAGCCATAGAACTGAGAATCATTTTGGTTGGAAAAGATTGGTGAGATCACTGAGTCCAACCGTTCTCCAACTACACCAAGCCTGGTGCTAAACCATGTCCCTGAGCACCGTGCCTCTGAGTCTTTGAAACACCTCCAGGGAGGGGGATCCAGCCACCTCCCTGGGCAGCCTGTTCCACTGCTGAAGAACCCTTTCAAGGAAGAAGTTGCTTCTGCTATCCAACCTACACTTCCTCTGGTGCATCTTGAAGCCATTTTCTCTTTTCCTATCATTTGTTACCAGGGAAAAGAGCCCAACACCCACCTGGCTCCAACCTCCTTCCGTGGAGTTGTAGATAACAAGAAGCTTTTTTCCCCTGGCTCTTTCCCCACTACCTTTACCCCCACTTTGCCCCTCCCCTTTTTCCCCCCTCATTTCTCCTCCCCCCCTTTTTTTTTTGCCCCCCTTGTGTTGCTCACGAATGCATAGCTTCAGACAGGTTTGGAAAAGCAAAATGTTTGGCTGCTGGGCATGAACAGGTTTTTTTTAGGTTTGCAAGCAAAATGCAAAGCTAGTGAGGTGCAGCACACAAACAGAAGGCTTGGCAGCTGCCTGCAGAGAGAGCTGCAGTCTGGCTGCTTGCCCACCAGCAGCAGTCCTTGCTCAGATTTGTTATTCCAGTCACTTGTGTGCCTGGGCAGTCGGAATAATTTGCCACCCCATGGGCAGCCTGAGGGACGTCACCTTGCTCTAGGCAGGCTGCTGCAGGGGCAAGCAGGCGGTGCTGGCTGCCTCTGCATGAAGTGAACTGGATCGGGCGGTAGCTGTTTTGTGCTGAGCGCTGAGCAATATGTGTGAGACATCTGTTTGCAACCTTTGGGACAGCAGTGCCCTGTTGTCTCAGAACAGATCAGTTAAAACATCAGTTGTAACTTGTGAAGTGGTTTCTCACGTTGGGTTGGGCAGGAGAGAAGGTTGGCATAGCAGTCTGAGGCAAACTGGCAGAGTTACAGATCTGGAGAGCAAAGGCTGCTGGCATTTCACCCAGATGTGGCATGGGGAAGTGACAGACAAAATCAGAATGGGTGAGGAAGAAAATTGACTAGTGAAGAGACTATCTCCCTAGGCTTCCAGCAGCCAGAGCTGCTGCTGCTGCTGCTTCTGGGTGAATTAAATTGAAGCAAGTGGTCAAATCAATTTACTTGAAGGAGGAGTAATGGGAACAGTGATTTCTGGATGTCTTTTCCAAGTATGTGGCCTCAGCAGGTCTTTATCTGGTTGAAAAGAGATTTGGTTTTGAGGTACTGAGATACTGTCCCACCTGACTTAAAATAGAGAGAAACCTAGATAGACAGTTATCAAACTAAGAGGGGGTGTGAGGCAGAAATAGGGTACATGGGATGGGATGGGATCTATCTGGGCTTCTGCAAGGCCTTTGACTTGGTCCCCCACAACATCCTGCTCACCACGTTGGAGAGATAAGGATTTGGTGGGTGGAGCGTTCAGTGGATAGGGAATTGGCCGGGTGGTCACATCCAGAGGTGCTCAATGGCTTGAAGTCCAGATGGAGAGCAGTGACAAGTGGTGTCCCTTAGCAGGGTCTATACCTGTGCTGTTTAATGCTTGTATCAGTTCCATATACAGTGGGATCAGTGCACCATCAGCAAGTTTGACACCAAGCTGAGTGGTGCTGTCGATATGCCAGAGGGACAGGATGGCATCCAGAGGGACCTGGACAGGCTGGAGAGGTGGGGGCAGGTGACCCTCATGAGGTTCAACAAGAGCTAGTGCAGAGTTCTGCACCTGGATCAGAACAATCCTCACTATCAATACAGACTGGGGGAGGAGGTAATAGAAAGCCCTGAGGAAAAGGACTTGGGGATGCTGATGGACGAGGAGCTGGACATGAGCTTGCAGCCTACAAGGCCAGTCACATCCTGGGCTGCATCAAAAGCAGCATTGTCAGCAGATCCAGAGAGGTGATTCTGCCACTTTACTCTGCTGTGGTGAGACCTCATCTGGAGTACTGTGTCCAGCTCTGGAGCCCTCAGTACAGGAAGGACATGGACCTGATGGAGCAGGTCCAGAGGAGGGCCACACAAATGATCAGGAAGTTGGAGCAGCTCTCCTCCAAAGGCAGGCTGAGGGAGCTGGGGTTGTTCAGACTGGAGAAGAGGAGGCTCCAGGGAGACCTAATAGCAACCTTCCAGTACCTGAAGGGGTTCTACAAGAAGGCTGGAGAGAGACTGTTTCCAAAGGCCTGCAGTGATAGGACAAGGGGCAATGGCTTCAAACTAGAGAAGAGCAGATTGAGATTGGATGTTGGGATCAAGTTCATTACTATGAGGGTGATGGAACACTGGAACAGGTTGCCCAGGGAGGTGGTTGAGGCCCCATCTCTGGAGATATTCAAAGTGAGGCTCAACAGGGCTCTGGGCAACCTGATCTAGTTAAGGATGTCCCTGCTGACTGCAAGGGGGGTTTGGATTAGATGACCTTCCGGGGTCCCTTCCAAAGCAGATCATTCTGTCATTCTGTGATGTGAGATGCACATATCCGGGACTGTTGTCACTACATTTCTGAGGGATTAGATTAGTGGGATTACTTCTGATTCTTCTCTTTTCTTTTTGAAAGACCTTTTCACTACCTCCAGACTACATTCAGACCTTGGTTGTGATGTAGCTGATTTACACAACTGCTGAGAAATCCTGTATCTCAGTATAAAAACCTGCAAGTAGGCATCTTGTGATTCTCTTGGGATGGAGAAATCTCTTGGTGAATGTGTATCTAACAACAGAAGGACAAGTGCAGACAGTGTGGAAGCAGGAAGAAGATGGTTTGTGGAAGCTGCCTGTGAGATGTGTCAAAAATAAGATCTTTCTGAGCAAGCAAAGACATGCTTGCTGCAGAGGGGGTTGACCAGATGAGCTTTGGAGGTCCCTTCCAACACAAACCATTCTATGCTTCTATAATTTGTATCTGTGGCGGCAGGGGAGGGGACAGCTGAGCAGAGGAAGCAGAAAAGATTCACTTGTGTCCCACACTTCCTGTTCCAGGTTGTCATGCTGGCAATGTACAATTTGTCTCTGGAAGGAACAGGCCGTCAAGGCTACTTCAGGTGGAAAGAAGATATTTGTGCTTTCATTGAGAAACACTGGACTTTCTTACTGGGGAACAGGTAAAGACATGATACATAGCCTTGGGAGTCTGCTTGGTGAGCCCGAAGAATTCAGACCTGTTCTACGGATGGCAAAGAATCCTGGTTAATTTGATGATGTCTCTGTTGAGCCTTACTAGTGAGAAAACTGAAAGACTGGGAACCTGAATGTAGGCATGAGGGATGCTCTTGTGAGGGAGGCATTTCTTAGAAGGGAAAACCAGCCCAAGAGCGTCACACAAAACCAATGTTCATGCGAGTACTGTGGGTCATTTCTTCTCTTCCTTTAGGTAGCATATGAACCTGCAGAGCCTCTGAGTTTCTAAACAGAATCAAGGAATTATTTTAGCTGGAAAAGCCCTCCAAGACCGAGTCCAACTGTCAACCTCACACCACCATGACCATTAATCCATGTCCCAGAGAGCCACATCCACACGTTTCTTGAACACCTGCAGAGACTCCACCACCTCCCTGAGCAGCCTGTTCCAATGCCTGACCACTCTTGGCAGGAGGGAAATTTTTCCTAATCTCCAACCTAAACCTCTCCTGGTGCAGCTTGAGGCTATTTTCTCTCCTTTAATCACCTCGTAGTAGAGAGAAGAGACTGACTCCAGCCTCCTTTCGGGGAGTTGTAGAGAGCAATGAGGTCTCCCCTCAGCCTCCTCTTCTCCAGACCAAACAACCCCAGTTCCCTCAGCCACTCCTCACAAGACCTATTCTCTAGACCCTTCATCAGCTTCATTGCCCTTCTCTAGACACACTCCAGCACCAAAATGTCCTTCTTGTAGTGAGTAGCCCAAAACTCAACCCAGTACTGGAGGTGCTGCCTCACCAGTGCTGTGTACATGGGCGTAATCGCTGCCCTACTCCTGCTCGCCACACTGTTGCTGATACAGAACCAGTCATAACAGGCACACTGGTCCTGATGTCGCTGGGCTTCACATGAAGAGGCACAGTAAAGGACTACCTTAACTGGCTGTAAAGCTTGAGGGACCAGCATCTCAAAAAAAGGAAAATTTGGCCTCATCTTTTAGATGGTTTTGGGTCTTAGTAAGACGGTTTTTGCATAGCAGGTGTTGGAAAGCACTGAAATGTTCTTCGTGTATGTAGAGACAGCCAGAGGCTATTAGAGTAAGAGCTCCTCTTGTGAAAGGCAGCAGCATGAGCTGTGTGCCATGTAGGCAATGGCACTTGTTTTTTTTCTGAGTGCACAAACTGTCAAACCTCAGTCTCAATGTTAATGCATCTTCTATGGATGCAAGAAAGGAGCTGAGCAAGTTGTAGATTTGATTGACTTCATTTTTTTTTCTTCCCCAAGAATTTCTCTCTTGTAAGATCTGTCCATTCTCCCTGAGCTTAGAGAGCTCACTATCTTTGCTGGCATTGCCTGCCCGTGCCTCAAAGAATCATAGAATTGAGGTTGGAACAGACCTTCGAAGTCATCAGGTCCAACTGCTGTGCCAGAGCTCAGAATCTCCCCACTGCTGCTAAGCTACTACTACTTAACCAGGTCCCTCAGCACCGTATCCATGCATTGTTTAAATACCTCCAGGGGTGGTGGCTTCACCTCCCTGGGCAGCCTCTTCCAATGGTTGATAACACCTTCTGTGAAGAAATCTTTCCTAATATGCAGCCTGAACCTTGCTTGGCATAACTTGAGGCCATTTCCTGCTGTCCTGTCACTTGTGTGTGAGAAGTGACTGCCCTCTGCCTTGTTCCAGCCTCCTTTGAGATAGCCTCCTTCCTCTGTTCTCAGAAATGTTAGGATTTGTCCCGTCTGGAAATCATGGGTGCCCTGAAAGGAAAGGTAGCTGATGGGTGATGTCCCTTGCTCAGGAAAGCATCACCTCCCAGGCTTTGCTGCTACCTTTTTAGACCTGCTCTGGGAAGGAGGCACTCTTTGCTCTGATTAAGATTCAGATGAAGTGTTTACTGGCCTCAGTTTCCCCCACTTGCCTGGAGAAGGTGCTGATGGAGCAGAGTCTACTGAACCATACCTGTAGCTGTTCAAAGTGTTGCAGTGCTTTATGTCCTTGAAGTACTGTTTGTCCAGACTTACAGTCACACACTGGACTTTGATGGGGGGCACCCAAGTTTAATCTCTGCCACAGCTGAGGGTTGGTCCCCCAAGGTGTGTAACTACAACACTCAGCAGTGACTGCCTTTGCCAGTGGAGGTGTGGAAAGGCCAGAAGAAGGATCCAGATCTTGTACAAATACAAATTTTAACTCTACACCAGGAACCTGATTCTCCAGTAGTCAAAGGAGTACCTCAGATTTTGGCTACAAGGCTTTAATATTGCTTCTTGAAGCTTCAGATTCTCACTCCTTAAGCTTGAGGAGGATGGATTTAAACTGGATATTAGAAAGAAATTCTTTACAGTGAGGGTGCTGAAGCACTGAAACAGGTTGTCCAGGGAGGCTGTATATGTCCCCACCCTGGAGGTGTTCAAGCCCAGGTTGAACAGGGCCTTGAGACACATGGTCTAGCAGAAGGTGTTCCTGCCCGTGGAAGGAGGTTGGAACTAGATGATCTTCGAGGTCTCTTCCAACCCAAACCATTCCATGATTCATTCTGTGATTCTTTTCTGAGCAAGGTTTTAGTTAGCCTTGTGAGCAGTCCTTAGAAGAACCAGGAGTGCTCAGATGCCCAGGAGAGCCAGTGCCCTGCATGGTGAAGCAGCTGCTTGCCTCCACGTGACCAGAATCCTTCAGAACGAGCGCAGGGAGTGTGGCTGGGTGGTGCACTGACTCTCTTCCCCATGCTCCAGGACAGTTTTTCTGACAGAAAACCCCAAGCAAAGATATATACTGCATGTGTCTGTGTGACAAGTGCACATATTCTTACCTTGACACTTGCTGCAGCTCCGTTGTCTTAGGTTGTTTATTTCTCAGACCCCTCTGCTTCTTTGCAGTGCTTGACAAGGGCGCAACTGCAGAGGGCAGAATGGCCAGATCCAAACCTCCTTTGTGAATTCAGACTTAGGGCACCTGTAATACAGTTTTGGGAGTGTGCTTTTGCTACATGAAGTCCCAAGTAGTCAAGGCAGGCATCCAAATTAAGTTTTTCTTACCTTCCTTGTCAAGTGGCATCTTTGTGGCAACCTCTGCCTTGCCTTGCCCATCCTGTACACCCAGAGTCCTGTTTGCTGTCTTCAGTGATGGCATATGCAGTGTCAGGTCCACACAGCTATCACTAGTACCCAGAGTGCCATGCAGAGTGGTTCTCTGTTTGAGGAGAAATTAATTCATCCTCAGAATCACAGAATTGTTTCAGTTGGAAATGACCTCTAAGGTCATTGAGTCCAACCTTCAACCTAACACCACTATGGCCATCAAACCATGTCCAAAGTGCCATGTCCACACATTTCTTGAACACCTCCAGGGATGATGACTCTACCACCTCCCTGGGCAGCCTGTTCCAATGCCTACCCACTCTTGCAGTAAAGAAACCCTCTCTGAGTGCCATACCCCTGCATCAGTGCCAGTGCCAGATGCACTCCACCCCTTCCATCCAGGATGAAAGCCCAGCTATGCTGCTGTCCAACATGATCTGAACAGGCTGGAGTGCTGGACAAAGGCTAACCACATGAAATCCAGTAAGGACATGTGCAGGGTCCTGCCTCTGGGGGGGAATAGCAACAGGCGCCAGTACACGCTGGGGCTGCCTTGCTGGAAAGCAGCTCAGTGGAGAAAGACCTTGGAATGCTGGTGGGCAGCGAGTTCTGCATGGGACAGCAATGTGCTCTGGTGGCCAAGAGAGCCAATGGCATCCTGGGGTGCATCGAGAAAAGTGGGTCCAGCAGACCTGGGGATGTTCTTCTCCCCCTCTGCTCTGCCCTAGTGAGACCACACTTGGAATACTGTGTCAAACTTTGGGCTCTCCAGTTCAGGAGAGACAGGCACCTGCTGGAGAGAGTCCAGTGGAGAGTAGGAGGATGACTGGGGGATTTGAGCATCTGGGGAGATGCTCCTATGGAGAGAGACTGAGAAACCTAGGGCTGTTTAGTCTGGAGAAGAAAAGGCTGAGAGGAGAGCTGCTCACTGTGTACAAATATCTGAGGGGTGGGGGTCAAGTGGATGGGGCCAACTTCTTTTCGGTGGTGCACAGCAATAAGACAAAGAGCAATGAGTACAAACTGGAACACAGAAGGTTTCACCTCAACATAGGAGAAACTTCTTTACAGTGAGGGTGACAGAGGACTGAAGCAGGCTGCCCAGAGAGGTTGTGGAGTCTCCTTCTCCACAGAGTTTCAAAACCTGCCTGGATGCATTCCTGTGTAAACTACCCTAGGGGATCCTGCCTTGGCAGGGTGGTTGGACTCAGTGATCTCTGGAGGTCACTTCCAACCTCTGAGGTTCTGTGATTCTGTGAGAGACAACATAACAGTTGCTTTTCTCCTCTTCCCTCTACAGGAAAAAGACCTCAACATGGTGGAGCACAGTTGCTGGGTGTCTTTCTGTGGGGAGCCCCTTGTTTTTCCGCTCAGGGGCACAGGAATTTGGAGAACCAGGGTGGTGGAAGCTGGTTCATAATAAACCCCCAACAATGAAACCCGAAGGAGAGAAACTGTCTGCGTCTGCACTAAAGGCGAAAGGTAACTCTTGCCCTGGTGATCTGTGCCTTCCTAGCTGGGGCAGAGCTGGAAGGCATTGGAAAAGCTGACTTCAAACCCTGAGTTTGTGTGCAGGGGCAGTTCCTTGGGTACACTCTGTTGTAGTGGTTGACTTAGAGGACTTTGGTACCTGCACTGTCACGTGAGAAGCTTGTCATGTTTCATTGCCTTTTGGGGTCATGCTAAGCAATCCAAAGGCTTTTGGAATTAGTGTGGAGATACTTTTTTAGCTGAAATCTACAATTCCTCTGCTTCTCTGTACCCCAGGGCAGGTTTTTTATCTTGTGTTGCTAGGTGCAAATTCCCTCCTGTGAAGAGGAGCAAGACTGGGCCTTTAATGAGGCTTTGTAGGTGCATTGGGTTTATGCTCCATGTCCTGGGGTGAATTCCTTGGGTATATTCACACACAGAATGCATCAGCTTGGAAAGGACCCTCAAAGGTCATCTTGTCCAGCTCCCCTGCAGTGAGCAAGGAAATTCTTAGTATGGGTTGGGTTGGAAGGGACCTTAAAGATCATCTAGTTCCAACCCCACTGCCATGGGATTGCTTGATCAGGTTGCTCAAGGCCTCATCCAGCCTGCCCTTGAACACCTGCAGGGAGGGGACATCCATAACTTCCTTGGGCAACCTGTTCTGGTGTCTCACCATAATTATTGTAAAGGATTTATTTCTAATATGTAGTCTAAAAGTGCCCTCCTCAAGTTTTCAGTCCATTCTCTCTCATCCTACCACAGCAAGCCCTTACAAAAAGTCCCTCCTGGTTTTATTGTAGACCCCTTTCAGGACCTGGAAAGCTGCTATGAGGTCTCCTTGGAGCAGCCTTCTCTTCCTCATGCTGAACAGACCCAACTCTCTTAGTCTGTCCCCACAGGGGAGGTGCTCCAGCCCTCTGACCATAGCTTCTCCAAACTAGATCAGGTTGCTAAGGGTCCAATCAGGTTTGACCTCCGGGGCTGGGGCCTCAACCACACCTCTGTGCAACACTGAAAATGCATCTTGCAAGATCTGTAAGCAGTGTGGGTTTCTGACTGTGTGGTATGTATCCAGTGGCTGCAGCAGCAGAGTATCTATAAGCAGACTCCTTCTTTAGCAGCCTCAAAGCCACCTCTCGATCCCATCATTACTGTGGAGGGCCTCAGGAAGCGAGTGAGCCGCAACCCGGTGGAATCGGCCATGGAGCTGAAGGAGAAGAGGTCTCGCACTCAGGAAGCCAAGGATATTCGTAGAGCTCAGAAGGAGGCAGCTGGCTTCCTGGACAGGAGCACCTCCTCCACCCCTGTGAAATTCACCAGCCGAGGCCGCCGACCGGATATGGTCCTTGAGAAGGGAGAGGTGATTGACTTCTCCTCCTTGAGCTCTTCAGATCGCACTCCTCTGACGAGCCCTTCCCCTTCCCCATCGCTGGACTTCTCTGCGCCTGGCACTCCAGCCTCGCATTCAGCTACTCCCAGCCTTCTCTCGGAAGCAGACCTCATCCCAGATGTCATGCCACCACAGGCTCTGTTTCACGGTAAGAGACACCACCTGTTGGGTTTATTAATGAGCCACACGTGGTTCTCTGGGCAAGTGTTCTGAGAAAGAAACTCCCAGTGAGCTGCAGGATCTCAAGATAAGATGGAAAGAAACTGGTCATGGTCTGTGTGTCTTAGCTGCATGTAAGTCCTGTTTAGTTTAGTTTTAGTTTTGCTTAGAAGGCCTGAAAAAAAAGGCCATTATTATCTTCTGAGGGATCCTGGATAAAAGCAGTGAGTTGAAGATTTCACCCAGCAACTGATGCACGACTGGGCCTAAACATTTCTTAGAATCACAGAATCAACTGGCTGGAGAAGACCTTAAGATCACTGAGTCCGACCATGACCTGACATCTCCTTGTACACAGCTGTTAGATCATGTCCCCAAACGCCTCATCCAAATGTGTTTGTAACCCCCTGCAGGGATGGGGATTTAACCACTGCCCTGGGCAGCCTGCTTCAGTGCCTGATGACCCTTGCAACGAAGAAATTTTTCCCAATGTCCTAATAGCCATCCTAGAGTCATAGAATCATAGAATCAGAGAGAGACCTCCAAGCTCATCCAGTCCAACCTAGCACCCAGCCCTATCCAGTCAACCAGACCATGGCACTAAGTGCCTCATTCAGGCTTTGCTTCAACACCCCCAGGGACGCTGCAACTTGAGGCTGTTTCCTCTTGTCCTGTCACTTGTCACTAGAGAGAAGAGACTAACATCCACCTTTCTACAACCTGATTTCAGGGGTTGTAGAGAGCAATGAGGTCTCCCCTCAGTCTTCACTTCTCAAGGCTGAACAGCCCCAGCTCCCTCAGCACTCCTCATAGGACTTGTGTTCAAGATTCCACACCAGCTTCATTGCCTTTCTTTTTGGACAGACTCCAGCACCTCGATGTCCTTCTTGTAGTGAGGGACAGGTTCACTACCACACAGATGACACTGTTAGGTATCAACTCTGATTTTGCATCAGCTGTTTTCAAATGGGAAAATGTTACTGTCATAGTAATGTTCCAGTAGTTAGAGAATGGTTGGACTCGATGGTCTTAGTTTTTTCCTACCAAAACAAGTCTGAGATTAACAAACAGTAAATTTCAGTCAGGTTGCAAAGCAGGATGAATGCTGTTAGTGGCTTAAGGAGCCAGACCTCAAGCTAGTTGGTAAACCAGAGGATGGCAAGAAGTCAGGTTCTGTAGAGGGGACAGAGCCTGTGCTTCTGTAAGCCCAAATCACAGAGTGGTAGGGGTTGGAGGGGAACTCTGAAGATCATTTAGTCCAGCCCACCTGCTAGAGCAGGGTCACCTACAGTAAATCACACAGGAAGATGTCCAGGTGGGTCTGGAATGCCTCCAAAGACAGAGACTCCACACCCTCTCTGGGCAGCCTGGTCCCCTACTCTGTCACCCTCCAAGGGAAAGGTTTTTTCCCTTATGTTTCTGTGGAACCTCCTGTGTTCCAGTTTATGTCTGTTGCCCCTTGTCTTGTCACTGGACACCACCGAGAAGAGTCTGGCACCATCATGCTGACACACAGGCTTTAGATATTGGTCACTGTGAATGAGATTCTCCCTCAGTCTCCTCTTTGTTGCCTCAGATTAACCAGAACTTCTCCAGGGTATGCTAGCTGAAGGTACAGCTCACCAGCAGCACCATCTGATCTCCAGTCTTCAGGAATTCTCAACCATTTATCATGTGTCAAAGAACAGGAGCCTGCAGCTCAGCAGTGCTGTGTTTTCAAATGCCAAACTGCAAGGCACATCATAGAATCATTTTGGTAGGAAAAGACCTTTGTGATCATTGAGTCCAACCATTCTCCAACTCTGCCGAGTCTGGTGCTAAACCACATCCCTCAGCACCACAGCACTGTCTTTGAAACACTTCCAGAGGCAGGGATGCGACCACCACTGTCAGTAGCCTGCTCCAGTGGTTGGGAACCCTTCCAGTGAAGAAGTTTCTTTCACTGTCACATCTGACCCCCACCTCGTACAGCCTGAGGCCAGGAGCAGGACTGATTCCGTGTCCTGAAATTGAACTCCTCATGGTGTCTCCTGTCCAAAATCAGGACCTCCAGAAGTTTACAGTCAATGGAGTGGGGGGTAAACCTGCATGATTTATTCTTAGCTGAAAAGTCATCTGACAACCCTATTTGAAATGAGGCTTTGATGTTTGCCTGCATTATTTTGATCTGTTGAGCAGATGATGAGGAGATGGAAGGAGATGGAGTCATAGACCCAGGAATAGAGTATGTGCCCCCTCCCAGTGGGACAGCTGGCGCTGGCACTGTGATAGCAAGTAGAAAAAAAGTGAAGACAGTGGAGCAGATCAAGCAAGAGGTGGAGAGTGAAGAAGAAAAACCAGAAAGGATGGAAGGAGACAGTGAAGATCCTGATGATTCAAACACATCGCTGCAGGTGAGAGGGCGAGACAAGAGGAAGCCGCAACTGGAGAAGGATGCTAACCCCAGAACTCCAAAGCATACCTCTGTTAGCATCTATGAGGAAAGGCTGCTGCTGAAGAGACTGGAAGCCTGTCCCAGTGCCATGAGCATGACCCCAGAGGCCCGCAGGCTGAGGCGCAAGCTGATCGTTAGGCAGGCCAAAAGGGAAAGAGGGCTGCCACTCTTCGACTTGGACCAAGTGGTGAATGCAGCGCTGCTCTTGGTCGATGGCATTTATGGAGCCAAAGAAGGAAGTGTTTCCAGGTCTCCAGCAGGGCAAGCAACATATAGAACTACTAGCCAGGACTTCAGGATCTTGGACAGATACCAGGTGAGTGTTTCCAAATCTCTGTGAACTTTTGGCACTGGTTATTACAAAGACTGCAGACAGCAGTGTCATCTTGAGGTTATTTGACTCTCAAAGCAAACAGGATTATGTGAACAAGATTTATTTTCACCTGAGCTGTATCCCCACCAGTGCTCTCACAAGCCCCTTTCTGCCTGGGACATGCTTGTACAACACAGCTGTCTGTCAGTGTCAGCACCACAAATGTCTAAGTTGTTTGTGCTCCAGCCCTGCCCAAGCACTGATCATAGAATCATGGAACGGGACCTTAATGATCATCAAGTTCCAACCCCCCGGCCACATGCAACACCACCTTCCACTAGACCAGCTTGCTCAAGGCCTCATCCAGCCTGGCCTTGAACCTCCAGGGAGGTGACATCCACAGCCTCCCTGAGCACCTGTTCCAGTGTCTTCACACTCACTGTGAAGAATTTCTTTCTAATGTGCAATCTAAATCTGTCCTCTTCCAGCCCTTGCCAGAAGTCCCTCCTCAACTTTCTTGTCTATCCCCTAGCAGCCTTCCAGAGTCTTCTCCAGGCTGAACGGTCCCAGCTCCCACAGCCTGTCCCCACAGGAGAACAGTGATGGTGGAGGCCTGGAAGCAGGTGGTTGCTCTTTCACGCAGTCTAGAAGGGAGATCAGCTGTAGCCCTTTTCTGAGTGATGTAGGTGGCTCATAGGCTTGGGTGCTCAATCTGAAAGGCCTCACAGCAGAGTTCTTCGAGGTGGGACTATCGAGCTGTGTATTCATCCATCCTGCCACGTTGAAAGGGCCTTGTTTTCCCTCCTCTGTTGATGTGATTCCCCTCTGCTAAGACATGGATTAGTCTTCCTGAAATGTGCACGTTTTTGTGTATCTAGACAATGCTGCCTGCCATGAAGGGATATCGACAGCAGACAACAAAGTTTCTGTATCGACTGGTAGGCTCAGAAGACCTGCTGACAGACCACAGCATTGTCAGTCCTTACACATCCCGTGTCCTGAAACCTTACATCAGGTACAGATGGTCAGCGGTTTAATTTGCTCTTGGCGTGGGAACTGACAGCCCATGGAGAGGACATCTTTCTTGGGCAGTGCTCACCCCTCATCCCTGAACTACAACCCAGTATCTTATGGTAACCCTGAAAGGACAGCACTTGGTTTAGCTGAGTAGTTGTGCTGCTTCTGCTTGGGGAAAGGGAAACTCCAAGAGAGGGCAGGGCAGAGAGGGGTCATCACTACAGTCACCAGGTGCACCTGCTCTTGGGTGGGAACCATGATTTCCTTAACTGTTGGTGTAAAGAGAGGCTGGCTTGGTGTGCTGTGGATCTGAGAAGTGTCCTGGCCTCTGGCACAAGGCTGACTGGCTGAGCTGGGCTTTGCTTTCCCACATGAATGAAGGACTACTCTTTTGTTCCAAGCTGAGCACCTCATCAAGTATTTCATGGGCAGTACCCACACAGCTGCAGGGGCAGTTAGTGTTGCTCACCGGCTTGTTGTATTTGCTTTTCATCTTGTTGGCAGACGTGATTACGAGACAAAGCCCCCAAAGCTCAGGCTGCTGGCAGAAATCCGGGCCTATCCACACAGGAACGATCTCAACTGGAAAGCTGAGCCAGAAGCACCTCTTGATTACTGCTATGTTCGTCCTAATCACATCCCCACTATAAACTCCATGTGCCATGAATTCTTCTGGCCAGGTAAGATCCCTTCAGCACTTGGCTTTCTAAGAAAGAAATGGGTTTGTTCAGGAAAAAAGGAAATCAATATTTGTGGGCCTAATTTTGATTCAGTTGGTGTCTGGATGGGTTCTTAGAAAATGATTACCTGATGTCCTAGGAATGCAGTTGAGATGGAGATGGTAGGTTTGATGCCTGTCTCTGGAGATTATTTAGAAGTGGGCAATTAGGGCCTAATTAGCACAGTATTTAAAGAAACAGGTCGGTTTGGGTTGGCACCACTGATGCCAGCAGGATTAGTCAGTTACTCAGACTGAGCATCCGGTGAAACGGTTTTGCAGAATCAGAGGCTGAAGTAAGCAGTTTTACACCAGAAATCTGCTGCTCATTACCTTCACCTCCCTGATGGGGACAAGCTGCCAGAGTTGGGGCTGTTCAGCCTAGAACAGAGAAGGCTTCAGGGAGACTTTATAGTGGCCTTCCAGTACCTGGAGGGGGCCTACAGGAAAGCTGAGGAGGGACTTTTGACAAGGGCTTGTAGTGAAAGAGTATGGACTGAAGCTCGAGGAGGGGGGATTTAGACAGAGTATTAGGAAGAAATCCTCTACAGTAAGGGTGGTGAGATGCCGGAACAGGTTGCCCAGGGGAGCTGTGGATGCTCCTTCCCAGGAGGTGTTCAAGGCTGGGTTGGCCTTGAGCAACCTGGCATAGTGCAAGGTGTCCCTGCCCAGGGCAGGGGGCTTGGAACTAGATGATCTTTAAGGTCCCTTCCAACCCAAACCATTCTGCGATTCATGAGGAAGTTTCTTTCTAGCAATCGTAAGCTGGATGTGTTGGAATGAAATAGGGGAATGGCACTTAGAGCTGCAAGTTTCACTGCACTGTCCTTTATTTCTTCAAGCCTCAGTACCTGCAAGGTACAGAAGAGCTTGAGTGGTGATTTTTATGTGTCATTTCTTGAACTGTAGGCTCTTTGAGGATGCTGTCTGTCCTTCATGGGGGCAGTTAGAAGGCTGTAGTGGTTAGTTCTTCTGAACTGATCATGCTGATGTTTGTCTACTGCATGGATCAGGTTCTAGTCAGCAAACAACGCTGATTAGGCTGGCAGACCAGCACAAACGGTGCAGAGCTTCAGTCCAGGTAACTGCTTTACGTTTTGGTTCGCAGATTAGTGAGTCAACAGCGTTTGTAGGTCAGCTGCGCAGTCAGGATCGGAGCTCTTTGTGCTACTCGTTGTTCAAACCGTACAACTGGGGAGGAGATAATGTGATACACCTTTCCTTTCACAAGCCGTTCTGCAGCTCACGAGAGACAGCTGCAGTCCCAGCAGAGGCTGAACCACTTTGTTGCAGTCTCTCTGCTTCTGATAATGTGTTTGAAGTTCTGGCCAAGCCGGGTCACACCGTCATTAAGTCCTTCAGGCCTCACCCTGTTTCTTTTAACACAAGGAGCATGGGTGTGTTCACTCGGCTGTGAGCTGTCTGTCATTAAACCAGAGCGCTGGCACGCCCATCGGGCTCCAAACCCGGTGTACATTTTGTGAGGCTGGGGCTGTGATTCATCGCACCTTCGTTCTGGTTTAAAAGGAGGAGGTGATGGGTGATGCTGCAGGAGATAAAGCACAGTATCTTTGTGGATGGGAAGGACCGAGCTTCACAGTGGGCCGGTGTAACCGAGGAGGGGGTAGGATATGCAGCAGGTACGGCATCATTTAGCTACCACTTGTTGAGAGAAGTAACGGTAATTCTGCCTGAGTTTTGGTGTCTGAAGCATCCGTGCTCGAGGGACACTGTATTCAGTGAATGGCAGCTTAGATGGGCTTAGTGACCTTCAACTGTGATGCTCTCACTGCCTGAATTCCTACGGTGTCACCACTTGGGGTGAGCCTAGGCCTTAGTTCCCCAGCCTCCCCAAATCACAGAATGGTGGGGCCTCTGAAGATCATCTAGTCCAACCCCCTGCCAGAGCAGGAGCACCCAGAGTAAATCACACAGCAACGTGTTCAGGCAGATGTGAAATGCCTCCAGAGACACAGGCTTCACAAACTCTGTGGGCAGCCTGGTCCAAGGCTTCGCCACCCTCGAAGGGAAGAAGTTTTTCCTGATGTTTATGTGGAGCCTTCTGTGTTCCAATTTGTGTCCATTGCCCCTTGTCCTCTTCAGGAGACACCACTCAGAAGAGTCCGGCTCCATGCTCCTGATGCTTATGCTTGCCCTGTAGATATTGATCAGCATAAATGAGAAGCCCCTCAGTCTCCTCATCTCCAGGCTAAACAGTCACAGCTCTCTCAGTCTCTCCTCAGAGATGCTCCAAGTCCCTCAGCGTCTTAGTGGTTCTCTGCTCGACTCCCTCCAGTAATTGCTTGTAACCCTTTCCCATCAGAGCTCTTCTTGTTTCTCACAAGGCAGAAATAATTTGCAGGTAGTTACTGCAAATGAGCTGCTGTGAAGCAAGCTTCCCCCTTTGTTGTCTGTCATGGTATCTGGTGCCTTCACGCCCTAAAGGGAAACATCTCCTGAGCAGAGGAGTGGTAAAACCATACCCAGCTAAGCATCTGCTGAGAGGACGGCACCATCTCCTAGACACCAGCGTGCTCAGGGCAATGCAGCAGTTCCTGCACAGACATGATGTAAGGCACTTCACAGTCAGTTGCAGCCTGGAGATAATTAAGTTGGCTCCTTATTGCAAATCGATTCCTCCCACGTCTTACTCCACCCTTCTTACTCTGGAGCAGGAAAATAATTTACCTGCATATTGACATCTGGTGCCTTAAGAAGTCTTGCATCTCATCGAGAGTGATAAACTTTACTGGAGAATTCACTCTGCTCCTCTGTTATCTCCTGTGCCAAATATACCTGGATTGAGGCAGAAACAAACAGTTATGGCCCAGCTTTGCTACATCTTGCACCTCCTTTAGGGCTTGTCCACAAAAATTACCACCTTCTCTGTCTCGAGCTGCACTGCTTGGCCCTGACATGCTGCGTGGATGATCTGAGGCTGCAGCAACAGCAGCAATCTGATCAAGCAAGCTAACAAACTCTACTCAGAAGTCACCAGCCTCAGGCAGTTCTATGCAGGGTCTGACTCACACAAGCACCTCTGCCCTGAGAGCAGCTGCACACGCTGGATTAGAGAATTTCAATGCTAAAAACAAGTGTCTTGATAGAGTCAAGTCCACTGGTAGCTACACCAACGGCTGAGTATGCACAAGAGGAAGCAGCAGGAGCTCAAGGCCAGGTGGAGAAAAGAGACAGGAATCTTAGGCAGGTAATGCTACCAAAGCTGAAGGCTGGTTTCATGTCTGCTACATCTGGAGAAAGGTTTACAGGAAGAACAGGATGGTCCACCCCATCTGTCAGGCCGATACATTCTCATCTGCCCCACTTTGATTATCTACAGGAAGGTCCTTGGCATTTGCCAACTGGAATAGGATTGGTGCCCACCAACCTGGTGCTGACCCAGCTCAAGGGAAATGAAGAAGCAAACCCATATGCATTAACGTTACTATAGCCCTTAGGAGCCCCAGGCAAGGGACACAAACTTAGTAGGGCCCAGTCCTGCAAACTTTTCCAGGTGTGAGTATCTATCTCCATGCATATTTGGAACTGAGTCATTCAGCAGAGTCTGCTGCTGTGGCTGAAGATGCAGTCCAGGGAAAGATGAGCTGTGTGCTGAGATCATGTGATTTTTCATTTACTTTTGGGTGTTTTTAAAGCCACCCTGCTTTGAAGAACATGCTTTTTGGGTTTTACTTTCATCCTTGAGTCATTTGGGAGGAAATCAGCTTTTGTTAGTTCCCCCATGCAAGAACCACCCCTTAGTAAGCACTCCTCTGGTCTGTGTGTTTTGTTGAAGCATCTCTCAATATCAAAGCTTTGAAACAGAGGTAAAAGGAAAGGATCAAGTCTGAGTGCTGGTAAAGCCCTGAACTTCTCTGCAGGTGTGACACTTTCCTTTTGGTTGGCAACACTTCCAGCTGCTGTTTCTCTCTTTTTCTGTAGGAATTGATTTGTCAGAATGCCTGCAGTATCCAGACTTCAGCGTCGTGGTCCTTTACAAGAAAGTTATCATTGCCTTTGGCTTCATGGTGCCAGATGTGAAGTACAATGAAGCTTACATCTCTTTTCTGTTAGTTCACCCTGAGTGGAGAAGAGCTGGGATTGCAACCTTCATGATTTACCACCTCATCCAGGTAATGCAATAAAAAATCCCACATCTCTGCTAAAGAACTAGCTCTCCCTTCTCCTGTGCACACAGGCAAATATCAGAAAGCAAACAGTGGTTGGAAAAGGTCATTAAGATCCTTGAGTGCAAGCATCAACCAAACACCACCAGGGCCACTAAACCATGTCCTGAAGTACCATGTCCACACGTTTCTTCAATACCTCCAGGGACAGGAGTCTCTTCCAATGCCTGACCACTCCTTCAGGAAAGAAGTTTTTCCTAATATCCAACCTAAACCTCCCCAGCACAATTTTAGGCCATTTCCTCTCATTCTGTCACCTGCTAACTACTTCCTTTTTATCTTTCTTTCCACTTGCCTTTTTTTTCCACTTACACCTGCACAGACTGTCTGTGGCCTGTGTTAATATTTATAGGGGCAATCACCTTAGAAGCAGAAAATAAAATGTATTGAGAAGAATAACCAGACTGGTCAGGTCCTCAGAATTAGCAAGATGCTGTAGACTTAGACTGCCTCGGGATTAACTTTCTGTTCTTCACTGGTCAGTAGTTCATGCAACAGTAAGACTAATCTTGGAATTTAAAGTAGTAAACGAAAGAATAGTGGGAAGGTTCAGTAAGAATCTGTTGGAGCTTTTCTTGGCTACACCTGGTGGTTTATCCAATGAACCAGGGCCAGTGCATCAAGTCCCTTACTGATCTGAATAATTCTCTTTCACTTTTAATGCTCCGGTTCAAATCCTGCTGAGCTGAAGATCACAAAGTCACAGAATGGTAGGGGTTGGAAGTGACCTCTGAAGATCCTCCAGTCCCTGCCTCTGGTAGAGCAGGACTGCCTACAGTAAATCACACAGGAACACATCCAAAAGGGTTTGGAATGCCTCCAGAGAAGGAGACTCCACAACCTCTCTGGGCAGCCTGGTCCAGTTCTCTGCCACCTTCAAAGGGAAGTTTTTCCTGATGTTTATGCTGAACCTGCTGTGTTCCAATTTGTATCAGCTGCTCATTGTCCTGTCACTGGACAGCACTGAGAAGAGTCAGGCTCCACCCTCCTGACACTTGTCCTGGAGATATTGATCAGCATGAATGAGATCCCTCCTCAGTCTGCTTTTCTCCAGGCTAAACAGTCCCAGCTCTTTCAGCCTCTCCTCCTAAGGTAGATGTTCCAGTTCTCTCAGCATCTTAGTGGCTTTCTGTTGGACTCCCTCCAGTAGTTCCTGGATAACAAAGAACTGTTTGCAGCCTGGTTCAAACTGGTTTGTACTGAGCTTTGTTCTACAGAACACTTTTGAAAACTCATCTGTGCTAACTCAGTGAGTGGTACTAAAATAGTCAGAGGCTGCTAAATCTCTGAGTGACCACTGTTGTTGAGGTGGCCAGAATTCCATGTGTTTTCTTCAATTAAACTGCAGGAAAGGCAGCCCAAGTGCAGACAGGTGGCCTTTTCAGAGCCCAGCTCTGCCTCTTCAGGGCCCACAGTTCTACCACTCCCTGAACTCTCTTGGCAGAGCTTGTTTTAGGCAAGATGAGCTGCACCAGCAAAAATGCACCTTTGTTTTTCCTCACCCTCATTTGGCTGGAGAGAGGGAGGAGGTGTTTGCAGAGCCCTGGGAACAATGATCCATACCTTTTGAATCTTAGAAAAGATTGGTTGGAAGAGGTCTTTAAGATCATTAAGTCAAACCATTATCTTGTTTCCACTAAGAGTTGCTCTTCTGGGCTACCTGAGGGTAACTCTTGCAGCTTTGCAGCTCTCTGCAACATCCAGCCCTCTACTATGTTGACACAGGCCACTAACCAATCTCCTTTAAAGGCCTCCTGTACATTTCCTGAGCATCTCTGTGTAAAACATTTAAGTAAATTACCCTCATCTGTAGTCTGTTGATGTGGGATGTCAAACCTAGTGAGAACAGGAGCAAGCAATGAGCCAAGGTTTGCAGGGACCCAGAGGCTGGCCTCATGGTTTTTCAGCAGCATTGGAGTCCGTTGGCAAGTCAGCTTTAGAAAACCATCATCACTTTCTCTAGGATGTATCACAGCCTGTTAACTTAATTCTGCTTGCAGGTAGACCAGTGTAAAATGATCCTGTTGAGGAGAGAGAGGCAGGTTTGAGGCTGATTACCATCATATGTTTGGCTCATGTTAGGTCTGAGGGGTTGGACTAGATGATCTTCAGAGGTCTCTTCCAATCCCTACCCTCTGTGATTCTCTGAAAGAATGTATTTTTTCCATTGCTGTCTTTCTGTCAGTGGTAGAAGGCATTTGGTGGTTGTGACCTTCTCATCCTTGGTCATCAGATTGGATGTGCTGCTTTACAGCCTGCTTGAGCTAACACTGGAATTGGCTCTCTGTAGCCAGAGCCACTTCCAGACACTGGATGAAGGGTAATTCTCTGTCTCTTGGCTCAGTGTGCTGAGTTTGGAGATGAAGTGATGGGGACAACATAACCTAATAGAGAATGTGCTGATGCAAATGGTCCCTCGATGGTGGGTTTGTTGTCAGAAGAGGGGAGATTTAGAGCAGATGGCTGAAATTCTCTACAGAGAGGGTGGTGAGATGCTGGGACAGGTTGCCAGGAAGGCTGTGGATGCCTTCTTCCTGGGGGTATTCAAGGCCAGGTTGGACAGGGCCTTGAGCAGCCTGGTCCAGTAGATGGTGTCTCTGCCCGTGGCAGGAGGTCAGACTAGATGATCTTTAAGGTCCCCCAAACCATTCCATGATTCTGTGAAGATGCCCTCCGATGCATGCGGCCCACGGATCCAAATGGCACTCTCTTAATGATCTCATTGCAATGTCTTTTTCCCCCAAATAGTCCCACATTATACTTTTTTTCCTCCTTAAATCCCCGTGAGAGCTTTCCCTTTGAATGGTCTACCTTGGAAATTTCCTAAAGGGTGTTACTGTTCCCACTTGGAGTGACCATAAGTCCAATATACATGGAATGCTATTAAAACACTAGATGAAAGCAGGAAAAGTAAGGTATTATATTGGCATCTTTATCAGAGAGCTGCTGGTTAGAGTGGGATCTGCTGGTTATCTGGGATCTTGAAGGTAGCTTCAGCTATGTCATTTGCTATCTGAACTGAATTTCCTGAGTGCTGTGCCCTGAAGGATGGGTGAGGAGCTGGGTGAGATAGACAGGAATTCCAGCCTGACAGCCCAGAGGTGTGCTGGGGCTGCTCGCGTGGTCCCAGAGAGCTCAGCTCTGTTTGCTAACGGGGAGGAGCACAGCGCCTGATCCTCTGACGTGCTTTGGCTTTTCTTTGGGCCCTTGTTAACAGACCTTGAGGATCCAGGTGATTCTTAATTAACAATCACTTAGCAAAGGACAACGCAAAGATGACAAATTATAATCCAAAACCTGCTTTGGTTGTCAGAGGGCAAACATGTCCCAGCAGCAGGGGCTCGGAGGAGCAGCAGTGTTCCCTTCCCTTTAGATTGGGGATTAGGAAACACTTTGCTAAAAGAGTGGCCAGGCATTGGAACAGGCTGCCCAGGGAGGTGGTGGAGTCATCCTCCTGGAGACGTTTGTAGATGTGGTGCTTCAGGATGTAGTTTAGTGGTCATGGTGGTGTTGGGTTAGAGTTGGACTCAATGACCTTAAAGGTCTTTTCCAACCTTGATGGTGCTATGATTCACCTTCCAGCTGTTGCTATGTGTGGTAACTCCTGTCCCAAGGCCTGTGATTTTCTCACATTTCCTTAGTACCTTGAATGCCTGCAGTGCTGAATCTCCTCACCTCCACGTTCCCCCAGAGGCTGTCCTGTTCTCTTGCTGCTACTCCTCTTCTCTGCTTTGTTTTTTATCCTTTTCCCTTGGCAGACCTGCATGGGCAAAGACGTAACCCTTCACGTCTCCGCGAGCAATCCTGCTATGCTGCTCTACCAAAAGTTTGGATTTAAGACTGAAGAATACATTTTGGACTTTTATGACAAGTACTATCCCTTGGACAGCAAGGAGTGCAAGCATGCCTTCTTCCTCAGGCTGCGCCGCTGAGCCCTCAGCTGCCCAGAGCCCAGTCCCTCAGGGAGAGATCTCCTGCGGCTTTCAGCAGAGGATACTGGCTGCCACCTGAGGGCTGGAACACACCGATGCCTTTGTCCCTAGGGCTTCAACACTGCTATGTTGGGTGCTGAAAGTACAAGCCAGGAGGATTGATTCCTATGTTCCAAAGGGAGAGGCCTGGTAATGCCAACTGGGACGTGCTGAAACCACTGGGAAACGGAAATTCTTTATGGGGAGTTTTCCTGCCACTGTTACTTTGGAGAAGCCTCCTTGATTAGCCAGTAAAGAAACAAACAAACAAATTAACAGTCATTTCAGAGGGATCCATTTCATGGATTTCAGATTTTGAAACCTGCTGCAGGGGGTTTTGTTTCTGGGTTGGTCTTTGTTTGTTTGTTTCTAGGAAATGAACATCTAAATTGAAGTCTGCAGTGTTTCTGTGATTTGATTGCATTGTGAGGATCCATGTCTTGAATCTGTGAAGGAAAAAAAGTAGATATTGGTGCATTTAGCTGAGTGCTAACTTTAGGAAAGCTCTGTACATGCCAGAACAGCAATATTGGAACCATGTTACAGGCATAAGGAAGAGCTCAGTATGAACTCCTGTGATCCTGAAGGCAAGGCTCAGAGGGAGATGTCTTTCTCCTTCTCCATGCCTACTGCCTTCCTTTCCCCTCATTGACCCTGTGCTCAATGTGAAGTTCTTGTAGTGTGCAGTGTTTGTGTTCAGGAACAAGTTGTCAAGTGGGTTTGCAACTAGGTGAGGTAGGACACAACAGCTGCCAGATCAGTTCTTTGAAATCTTACAACCTCTCTGCCAGTCGTTGATGCTGCAGATCAGCCTTTTGGGCACACTTCTAACCACAGAGCCAGCCTCACAGGCTCCAACATCCATCTCCTCCTGCTACAGGTGCTCTGGCTAGAAGAAACCCAGAACAGAAGTCAGCAGTGACATGTGAAATGCAGACTCTGGTTTGTAGAAGCAATCTCTGCAGGTTGGAGGGAGGAGAGGATAGAGGTGGGCCAGTTCTGGTTCTTGGAGGCATCGAGGCTGTGATCTCATGGCTCTAGCCCTAAGACAAGCACAAAGAATAAATAGAAACAACCCAAAAATACAATCCCCACACAGTCTGTCTGGTAGTGGGGTCTGGTCTTTTGACACAGTTGAGGACTTGCTCTCTCCCTAACTTTTCTTGTAGCTGAAGAGCAAGCTGCCAGTTTGCTCTGCTTCCTGGCCAAAGGTTGGTCGGTTCATTTAAGTACAGATCACACCCACTGTGCTGTTCCTTTCACACCAAAACCCCACAGAGAGCTACACCACAAACGTGACCGTTCTTAGCCACCTTGTATACCTGTTGGGTACCTTGCTGTAGTGGTAGTTGCCTTAATGGAGTTTTCAGGAGAGGATCACCAAGTATGTTTTTGTGTAGGCAGTGTCCATCCTCACCAAAACAAAAGCAGTGTCAGTGGGAGGGGGAGAAGAACCCATCCAAGTGTGGTGTTCCCCAAGCATTTGTGCACATCTCTGCCTGCTTTTGGCCGCATGAAAAGTTTGTGATGTTACTTGGAAAGGAAAAAAGAAAAATTTACCTGTCTTGATGAATGGAATTAAAGCCCTTCCCTAGGAAAAGCCTGCCTGTAGTCACACTCTTCATTGAGCTGTCTGTCCAGCATCTTCATGGAAATCCAGCAACTTCAAGCATGGATGAGTAGAGGATGCAAGGTGTGTGGACGGGCAGCAGAGCATGGCAAGAAATGCCTCCATTCTCTGCTGGGCATCCATGCAGAAGCCACAGACACACAGGCTGTGTCCTTGCCAGCCAGGATGAGGAGATGAGGAGATAAAAGGTAGTCTGAAGAAGGTGATCAGTTCTGCATCATGTTTGCAAAGGTAGCAGTGAAGATTTTGGGAAGCTTGATGTTGTTGCTTACACCTCTGTGGCCTCGTCCCTCAGTGGGAGGATGCCAAGAGAAGGTGTTGCAGCAGCCCTGGGATTCCTGCAGTGCTGCAGACCACTTGTTTGTCACAGAAACCTTTTGGTTGGAAAAGACCTTCAGGAGCATGGAGTCCAACCGTTCTCTGGCTCTGCAAAGGTTGCTGCTAAACCATGCCCCTCAGCAGCACATTTCTGAGTCTCTGAAACACTTCCAGAGATGGGGATTCAACCACAATCCTGGGGAGCCTGTTCCGGTTGTTGAGAATCCTTTCAGTCAAGGAGTTTCTTGTACTGTCCAACCTAAACCTCCCCTGGTGAACCTTGATGCCATTCCCCCACCTCCTATCACTTGTTATTAGGGAGAAGAGACCAACCCCCTCCTCACTCCAACCTCCTTTCAGGGAGTTGTAGAGAGCAATGAGGTCTCCCTTCAGCCTCCTCTTCTCCAGACTAAACTACCCCAGTTCCCTCAGCTGCTCCTCACATGACCTTCTCCAGACCCTTTGCCAGCTTGATGGCCCTTCCCTGGATTCACTCCAGCACCTCTCTTGTAGTGAGAAAGGTTTACCCCCAGATCCTCAAAGGTAATGAAGTGACTAAAGAGCTCTGAAGCTGTGTACCTCAGCCCTTTGTGCATGTCTGCTATCTGGACGAGCAGAAATACCCACATCTTCCTTCTCCAGGAATACTGACTAGAGTGAGCTCATGGAAGGTTACAGAGGGCATGGAGAGCAACACTGCTGCTCTGCAAGCTGCAGAAACATGAAGTAGCTCTACAACCTGGCAGGCCTGCCAGCATTTATGTGGACATGACTCCTTTTTTTGACAATTTACCCATTTTTAACAGATTTTCTTTCTAAAGCAGACAGTTAATAACTATACCTACTTTATATCACACTCCCAGGACTGCAGGTTTAAGTTTTGACCCCTTAGTGTCATCTGTGCTTTCGTAAACTCCACACCCTGTTCCTCAGTGCTGCCTTTGAATTGTTTGCCATCAGATCATTCCCTGTTGATCCTAATAGCTTTGGTGAGTGCAGGTGTGGATGGCTTTGAGGATTACTTTGCTCATGGTCTGGGCAAAGATCAATGGCTGTGACACAAAATACACCTTCTTGACAAACCAGATCTGAAGGCCTGTGGTGCTTGTTGGCTGAGAAGCTGAACATGAGCCAGCAATGTGCACTTGCAGCCCAGAAGGCCAATGGCACCCTGGATTGCATCAAAAGCAGCATGACCAGCGGATCAAGAGAGGTGATTCTGCCACTCTGCTCTGCTCTGCTCTGGTGAGACCTCAGCTGGAGTACTGTGTCCAGCTCTGGGGCCTCCACACAAGAGAAACACAGATCTACTGGAGCGGGTTCAGAGGAGGGCCATGAAGATGATTGAAGGCTGGAGCACCTCTCCTCACAAGGACAGGATGAAAGAGTGGGGGCTATTCAGCATGGAGAAGGCTCTGGGGAGGCATTTCAACATCTGAGAGGGACTGTTTAGAAGAGCCTGCAGTGATAGGATAAAGGGCAGTGGTTTGAAACTGTATCAGGGGAGATTTAGGTTGGCCATCAGGAGGAAGTTCTTCACCATGTGAGTGATGAAATACTGGAACAGTTGATGGAGAGGTGGTTGAGGCTCCATCCCTGGAGACATTCAAGGGCAGACTTGATGGGGCCCTGGGCAGCCTGATCTAGTTAGAGATGTCCTGCTCACTAAAGGGGTGTTGGGCAAGACAACCTTTGCAAGTCCTTTCCAACCTGATGCAATCTGTGACTCTATGTATCACTTCCTCTTGGCTACTCAATCTGCCCATAAGGGACAGTTTTACTCGAGTGGCTATGTGGGTGAGCACAGAGCACTGCTCTGCTGGCACTCTATGGATGAGCACTCAGGCACTGCTCAGTGAGCAGGAATCACTGCCCTCTTTCTGCACGAGTCTTCTGAGGACAGGAGGTTAAGGCCAGCCTCCTAACAGACACGATATGAAGTCAGATGTGTAAACTGATAGGGGCTGGTGGCCCTGGGGAAATGTGTCGCCAGCGAGCTCTGCCTGTCCTCACTAGGTCAGCACCAGACTCAGGCAGTCCTTGAAATAGCTGTAAAAGACCTGCTGCAGGTCTTGTGGGCTGTGCAGGGACCATTTCCAGCCTCCCCAAAATGTTGAATAGTGAGAAGCTCAAATGTCTCTTAAGCTTAGCAGCTGAAATGTGTTGCTTGAACAGTCACATACAAGTGGCCTTCTCTGCAATGGATAAGGCTCTTGGCAAGGCACAAGGTGAAACAACATGCTCTGAGCCCTCTGCTTCCATCCTTTGTGCCTTAGAGACCAGCGTGAGGAGTGACATTAGCTGCAATTACAAAGCCAGCCTCCACTCTGCTTCATGATGTGATTCCTTTACACCTTCCTGAGCTGCACAGCAACAGTGGCTGTGGCTGCCAAGCACTGTTCACTTTAACAGCCAGATTTTGTTGGAGATTCAAGGTTGAACCTCACTCTTTTCCTAGTAGGGCAGCAAAGCCTAAAGCTTTCTACATGCTTTATCTGAGCTTTGATACTTCACAACCAGGAAGCAAAGGGTCACAGGATGTCAGGGGTTGAAAGGGACCCAAACAGAGATCATCGAGTCCAACCCCCCTGCCAGAGCAGGACCATGCAATCTAGCTTAGGTCACAGAAGAATGCATCCCAGATGGACTTGAAAGTGTCGAGAGAAGGAGACTCCACAGCCTCTCTGGGCAGCCTGTGCCAGTGCTCTGTGACCCTTACAGTCAAGAAGTTTCCACTTGTGTTGAGCTGGAATCTCCTGTGCTGCAGCTTACACCCATTGCTCCTTGTCCTATCCCAGGGAGCAGTGAGCAGAGCCTGTCCCCCCACTCCTGGCAGCCCTCAGATAGTTATAGACATTCATTAAATCCCCTCTCAGTCTTCTCTTCTCCAGACTAA